>JAADXJ010000605.1:0-17904 GCA_023337735.1 Pythium biforme
ACTCGCCGAGGCTGTGAAGGCGGCGGTGGCGTCGCGTACTCGCTCATGGGTGGCGCCGCACGCGTTGGCGCAGTGGCCATCGTTGCTGTCGGCGTCGCCGAGGGCGCGTGCGCGTACCGGTCCTTCGCCTGCGCGGTCGGCACAAACGGGTTCTTCCCCGATCCCGTGCGCGACTGCTGCTGCGACTGCGAGCCGCTCGCCGAGCGTGAGCCCGTGCGGCTGCTGGGCTGCGAGGCAGCAGCACCACCACCGGCGCCGCCAAAGACCGAGAGCTTGCGCACGAGCCGGCCGATCGCGTTGTCCAGGAAGCTGAAGCCTTGCTTGCGGATGGTCTGCTGCAGCAGCTCTTCGTTGCCTTGCTTGAACGCGCGCACGAGGTCCTCGGCGAGCGCGCATTCGTCCGACTTGAGGTACGCGTCCGACTGGAGCTGCGCCATGTAGGCCTTGTCGGCGGCAGCGATGTCGCCGATCACGAGCAACAGCACGATCTCGCTCAGGTAGCACTTGTGGATGTTGCTGGGCTGGTCAATTTCGTGGAAGATCACGACCTGGCGCTCGATGAGCGCGACGCCGTCCTGGTAGAGCGCGTTCTTGACGAGGTACGCGAGCGTCTTGCGGAACACGTCGACCGCAAAGTGCGGCTTGGCCTGCGCCTCCATGAGCGAGCACGCGCGCATGTACAGTTCGCGCACGTCGCCCATGCCGTTGTCCTCGCAGGCCGTGGCGCCCTTGAGCAGCGCGTCAGCGGCCTTGCCCAGCTCGCCCATGTCGCTGTAATACGAGCAGGCCGCCTCGTACGACTTCTTCATCTCGTCGAGGTACTTGTCAAGCACAGCGCCCGTCGCGCGCGTCTCTTTGATCTGTTGGACCGTGACCTTGGCGGCGTTCTCGCAGTTTTGCGCGGCGCGGAAGGCCGACTTGTTCTTGCTCTGCACGGCCGCGGCCTGCGCAAAGATCTTCCGGGCCATGTCGAGCTCGCCGGCGGCGCGGAACGCGTCAGCCGCCTTTTCCAGCAGCGGTGCGGCCTGCAGGTAGTCCGGCTGCCAGCGGAACATGGTCTTCTCCAGCAGCTTGTTGGCCTGCTTGAGCGCGTCCTCGGCCTCCTTCCGCTTCTTCGTCTGCAGCGCCGACATGATGTTTGGAGCTGTTCACGGCGAAGGTAAAAGTGCGCCCACTCACTCGGCCATGCCATTATGGGGAGACAGGTTACATTCCGCTCCGAATAGAAGCCCGGGGAAAAGCGTCGGTTTTCGGTCATGGATGATACAACGCACTTCAATTATTAGACTACATAGTTAATTGAGAAAAATAAATAAATGATTTCATCAGCCAAATGCCGACTCAAACCGCGACGACAAGTTCTGGCGCGGCTTGGTGCGGCGAAAGCTGGCCTCCCTGTGGCAGTTGGCGTCGATAAAGTGCTGCACACGCAGCGCGCGCAGCGGTACGTCGATGACGAGGCCCGTGGTGGCATTGAGCTGCACGAGCATCGCGTAGATGGCGGCCTTCTGCGCAGGGGACGCCGCACCTGCGAGCTTGGCGCACTCGGCGTAGCAAAAGTAGAGCCTCCGATCGTTCGGGCTATCGGGCGTGAGCAGCAGACGCACAACGAGCTCAAACGGATAGATGTCTTCGTGGCGCGCGCGGTACATGAGCGACGCGGTCGCGGGCTTGAGCAGAATGTCGAGCAGCAGCGCGCTCGGCAGCATGAGCACCACGAAGCGCGCCTCGGCCAGACCGTCAACAGGGCACGGCGCGAGCGCGGTCGGACGGGTCTTTTTCTTGGCCGCAGCGACCATAGTCTTGAGCGCGTTGTGTACGAACCACTCGTTCCAGACCTTGACGAGGAGCTGCAGCTCGCCGACGAGCGGCCACGGCACGGCCACGAGTTCGGGCGCGGTCGGGGACGCGGTCGCGACGGGCCCGAGGTGCGGCGCGTCCTGTTTCCTCGACAAGATGTCCAGCGCGTACTCGTGGAAGTGCTGTTTGAGCGCAAACATCTTGAGCTCGGCGACAAGATCCCAGAGCGAGAAGCGGCCGCTGTGGCGACGGAAGTCGGCGAACACAAACTGGAGCGGACCGAAATGGAAGACGATGGCCACGAGTGTACAGAGCGCGAAGCAGAACGCGATGACAGTCGACACAATCGAGTAGAGCGAGCCATGGAATGCATAGTCAATCTGCATGCGGAAGGAATAAGATGTTAGCTGCTGGTGAGTCGGCAGGATAACGCGGGTCTTATTCAGTCTCCTCACTTACCAATTTGATCTTGAGCGCACAGTAGGTGAAGACGATCCAGACGCGCAGCGTGGGCGGTAGCACGAAGAGCCCGCGGCCGCGCAGCAGGTGCTGCGTGATGCAGTAGCCGAGGTACGTCGCGAGGCTCTCGGTGAGCAAAAAGTAGAGTGCGAACATGCGGCAGTCGAACTCGCGCACGTGGTCCATGGCGGGCAGCGCGTCGTGCGCTAGCGGCGGACCGTACGCGTGGGAAGAGGCGGGCCACTGCGCCGAGTGGATGCGGTGCGCCCAGTCGGGCCCGCGCCGGTAGAGCGGCTGTAGGTGCATGCGAGATTTGGTTTGTTGCTGGTAGAAGATGGCGTGTGTGGGGAAGACGACGGATTCGATTCTGCCTGGGAGGTAAAACCAAAACGCGACCGAACGAACGGAACGAACCCTGTCCAGTGTCTGTGTGAAGCGACGGGGGGAGGCCTGAGGCTGGAACACTTGTTCCGCTGGCGTCAGCGAGCCGAGACAAAAACCGCTCACTTGGTGTTTGTATGTGGAAATTTACGCCCTGGCGTCAGGAGACCTCTCCACTCCATCCCCCTCTCGCACTTCTGTGAATTTCACAGTGTGAAAACAAAACCAGGCTTGAACTGCTGGGGCAAAAATGCCAAAACAATCCAGAGTGTCCCAGATCTCATCCGAGAGACAGAAAAGCGCTTTCTATGTTGAGTCCATGCGGCCATTCTGGACCGTTTCGGTGCCGCGCCGTTTAGTCCGGTCGAGTCCAACGCGAGCAGGGTGAACCCACTTGCTTCCCAGCGCAACCATGACCTTGCCGCTTCTCTTGGTCGTGACGCTGCTGCTGCTGCCGCTGCGCGCACGCGGCTTCCCGTGCCCCAACTTCTGCTCGCAGCGCGGGCTCTGCCTGCCGCCGGGCGTGTGCCGGTGCCCGCCGCAGTGGCGCGGCGCCGACTGCTCGCTCGCGCGCTGCCCGGGGGGCGGCGCGTGGGCCGACCAGGCCACGGACACGGACGTTGCGCACAACGCCGCCGAGTGCTCCAACCGCGGCACGTGCAACACGGAGTCGGGGCTCTGCTCCTGCGATGCAGGGTTCACGGGCGCCGCCTGCGAGCGCAGTACGGGAGAACTGCGAAGGTGATATCCCTTCGATGAGATTGCCACTCACCTGCTCTTTTGCGGTCTGTTGGATAGTGACGTGCAACTGCAATGGCCACGGGCGCTGCGAGTCGATGCGTCGCTTTGCGCGCACGAAAGACCCCGGCGCGGGCCCACTCTTCAGCTACACCAACAACTGGGACGCCGACAAGATCACCGGATGCGTGTGCGACCCCGGGTACGCCGGCTCCAACTGCAACGAGCGTGCGTCTCATGTGCTTCGTGTTGGGACGCCAATGCAACTGCGATGCTAAACGTTTTCTGTACACGCCAAATCAGGGCTCTGTCCGCGCGGCGACGACCCGCTCACGGGCACGATCCAGGACCCGAACGGCATCCAGCGCAACGAGCGCCAGCGCGTGGCGTGCCGCGCCACGGGCGGCAGCTTCACGCTCACGTTCCGCGGCCTCACGACCGAGCCGATCCTCGCGAGCGACTCGCGCGACGCCGTGCGGCGCAAGCTTGTGGCATTGCCGTCCATCCGCGCAGCCACGGTCACGTTCGGCGGGATCACGCTCGTGGCATGCACGGCCATCGGCAACGACATTAGCATCGAGTTCACGCAGAACTTTGGCGACCTGCCCGACATGCAAGTGGACGGCTCCAAACTCACGCACACGACGCCGGTCGCGGGCGTGCAGCCGTCGCTCGTGTTCTCGACCGTGACCCAAGGCACGAAGGAGAACTTGCCGTGCTCGCGCCGCGGCACCTGCGACCGCACGAGCGGCGTGTGCGCGTGCTACCCCAACTATTTCTCGAGCAACGGGCTCGCGCAGATCGGCACGCGCGGCGACTGCGGCTTTGTGGCTTCGACGGTCACGAGCTGCCCCGGCGAGATCGCGTGCAGCGGGCAGGGCACGTGCCGCGGGCCGCCTACGTACGACTGCGTGTGCAACGAAGGCTTCACGGGCGGCGACTGCAACGAGCGCGAGTGCCCCAAAGGCAAGGCCTGGTTCGACTTGCCGTCGGCCGACGACACGGCCCACGGCCTCGTCGAGTGCTCGAACGCCGGCATTTGCGACCGCCAGAAGGGCGACTGCATCTGCAACGCCGGCTTCACGGGCGCGGCCTGCAATCGCCTGCAGTGCGCCAACGACTGCAATGGCCACGGCACGTGCCTCACGATGGAGGAGCTGGCCAAGGCCGCCAAGGTCAACGGCGAGCGCATGAGCTTCCGGTACGGGGCCGTACCCAACAAGAAAGAGACCTGGGACTTTGACGTAGTGCGCGGCTGCCTGTGCAACGCCGGCTGGGAGGGCCACGACTGCAGCCGCCAAGTGTGCCCGTCCGGCGACGACCCCATCACGCTCGACGCCGACGACGGCCGCCCGCAGCAAAACGAAGTCCAAGAACTCGTCTGCGTCGGCACGTCCGGCTTCTTTAGTTTCCGGTTCCGCGACGCCGCGACGCCGCAGCTGCCTTTTTCCGTCTCGGCGCTGGACCTCCAGCGCGCGCTCAACGCGCTGCCCACGATCAGCGGCGTGGCCGTGAGCTACCGCAGTGGCGGGGCCACGGCCTGCACGGCCGCGGGCACCACGACGATCCGCGTCGAGTTCCTCAAGGACTTTGGGGATCTACCGCCGCTGCGCTGGGTCCTGGACGGCGCGCTGACGCTCACGATCGCGACCGACGGCACCGGCGGCTCGCAGCGCGGCACGAAAGAGGACGCCGTGTGCGCGAACCGTGGGCTGTGCGTGCCGTCCACGGGCCAGTGCCGCTGCGTCTTCGGCTTCACGAGCAGCGACGGCAATGGCAACGAAGGCCCGCGCGGCGACTGCGGCTACAAGGACCCGATCTACATCAACTCGGCCGGCAAGGTCGCGAACGAGAGCTAACATCTTTTTGAATCCCAATTACTACTTCTCTCTCTCTCTCTCTCTCTCTCTCTCTTTACACACTTTACTGGCGCAGCGTCTGCAGCTCGACGTCGCGCTGCTTGAGCTGTTCGCGCAGGTACTCGTTCTCGAGCTCGAGCTCGCGGATCTGGCTGAGCCGCGTCTCGTTCTCGGCCTCGCCGATCTCGAGACCGCGCACAAACTCGCGCAGCAGCTCGCGCTGGCTGCTGGACCGCATCAGCGGCGACGCCGGCGGTGCTGATACCGCCGCGTTGGTCGGCGTGCTAGTCGACACCGTGGTTGGAGAAGTCGGTACGGCCTTGCTATTTGTGTCCGGCTCGCTCACGCTTGCGGAGCTGCTATTGGTGGCAGTCACGGAGTCGACGCTGCTGCTGCTTTCGAGCCGTTTGAGCTCCGCAATGTACTTGGTCTTGAGCACGGTCATGAGCGATGAGCGACGCGGCTGCGACGCCAGCGACCGCGCGCTGTCGTCCGACAGTACCGAGAGATTGCGACGCAGCGCGGCCATCGTGTAGCTGCTGGCCACCGAGCCCTCGCTTTCCGGTTCAAACGAGCTGCTGGACGAGTGGCGTGTAAATGACGACAGCGAGCGCAGCCGCTCGGACGACGGAGGTGTCGGCAGTACCTTGGGCCTGCCACGGCTATCGATACTCTCCCCACTGCTCACAGCGCTGCGCTCCGCTTCGTCCTCCGTATCCCCGTCGATGACCTGGACCTCCTCCTCTTCGTCCTCCTCGTCCTCGTCGTCGTCATCACCGTCAACTTCTTGGTTATTCGTGTTGCTGCTGCTATCGCCGCCCTCACTCGCTTGCGTTGAGGCGGCTCCTTGGTGGCGGTGCGACGAGTTGAGAATCACACGGTTAATGTTCTCGATCGCGAATTGCAGTTCCACTTGCCGGGCCTCAATTGCGGTCACGGCATCGGCGCTGGCGACGCCCGTCAGCTTGTGGCGCTCGAGGTCGTCCCACTCGTCCTGCAGCACCTTGATGCGGTTGCGGTACTTCTTGAGCAGTGCTGACTCGCCCGTGGTTTCGTTCATCGACAGGCGGCTCTTGACACGGCGCGCGCGCGTGGCAAACTTGAGCGTGTTGTGGGTCTCGGCGAGGCACTCGACAGATGGCGCGATCGTGCACACGATCGTGATCTGCGCCTTGCCGCCGAGCGCCGGCTGCAGGATCCGCGTGAGCTTGGAGTTGCGGTACGGCAAGTGCTGCGGCTGCGCGTCCGAGAATGACGAAGTAGAAGACTTGGACGACGCGCGGCTGAGCTTCCAGATGATGTGGCCCAGCGTGAGCAGACTGCGGTTAATGTACCGGCCTTCCTCGAGCGCCTGACCCGTCGTGTTCGCGAGTCGTACGCTCTCAGACCCGGCGAGATCGATGAGGTTGAGCGTCGCAGACCGCAGCACGCTGGTCTCGCCGCCGGCCGCGTCGTTGGCCATCTTCGTTTGGCTCTCGATCACGAGTCGGAAGATCGTATGGGAGCGCGAGGACTGGTCATTGGCTTCCGTGCTCGCCGTGTGGCGGTGAAAGTTCCCGGCCTCGACCAGCGAGAGCACGTGGTCGACCGACACGAGGATCTCCTCAGTCAGGCCCTTGAGGATCACGTCGTTGCACACGTACACTTCGCGCTCGGCGTCGCTCTCCTTGCGCGCGACTTCGTAGATCTTGATGTCGGTGCGCGCACCGCCCGCGAGCAGGTCGTACACCTTTTCGTTGTAGATCTCAAGGTACGAGAAGCGCAGCAAGAACTCAGACTCAGCTTGGTGCGCGATGTGGTCGAAGATGTCCTCGACCGCGAGTTGGATGAGCCCCGGTTCGTTGCGCGAGCCCAGCATCGTGTGGGTCTTGCCGGTGCCCGTCTGGCCGTACACGAACACGGACGAGTGGTAGCCGTCCACAGCCGCGACGATCGAATCGCGCACAGCGTCGTCGTAGAGCTGCGACGTGTGGGCCGTCGGCCCGTATAGGTAGTCGAACGCGTATGACGACGGCAAGTGGCTCCCGCTGCCGCCGCTGCTCCCACTGCCCGAGGCCGCCGACGACGACGACGCATCGCCGCTGCGGCCGTTCGTTGAAGAGTTACTTCCGCCGCCGTGCTTATCGCTCGGACGCGGCTTGCGGGAGTTTATGGCGGCCATGGCCGGGAAGATTTGCTGGTAGATGCTGTTGCCGTGCCTACAAGTCCGTGAACCGGTTAGACAACACACACAAAAAGCCTCCCTAGTCCACCTCGGCACACTCACCAGGTCCACGCGGCCTTTCCGCCAGCCTTGACGGCCTCGTTCTTGGTGAAGGGCCGCACGCGCACGCAGACGCGGATGCGCTTGTCCCGCGTCGTCGTGGTCGTCGCCGTCGCATTCGGATTCGACCCCGTGAGCTGCAGCAGCGACGACGACGACGACGACGTGCTCACCATCGACTGTGGAGGCGGCGGAGACGGCATCCGCGACGCGGGCACGAGCGCGCGCGACTGCGCGAGCAGACTGAGCGGCGCGCCGGCGGGCGAGGAGGCCATCTTCCGTCCTCCCTTGCTTCCGTCGCCTCTCTCCGACTCTGACGCAAGCAGCTTCACACTTCTGCCCATGGAATGGAAACAAAGAGGTACGGTCCAAGCATCGACTCAGACTCAGATTGCGTATCTGCAGTGTGGACCACCTCAAAGCTCCCATTAAGTACGCTTTGGGTCACACCTGCGTTGAACCTGTGGATCAAATCGAGCGGATCCAAAAGCAATGCTGCAGGCGGCCGCGACCTCGACGGTGCGGCGCCTCGCGCGGCCGTCGCTTACATTGGCCCAGGTGGCTCGTCGCTTCTTGAGCGTTCAGATCATCGACACCATCGCCGAGTTCCACGACATGCGCCGCCAGATGCCCGCGGGCACGGCGCTCGGTCTCGTGCCGACGATGGGGGTACGTTTTCGGAGAACGGTTGCGCACTTCGAGTTTGCCTCTATCCAAGTGCTCACGCGTATATACCGTGTGTATATCTACCTATATGGCGTGTAGGGTCTCCATGAGGGTCACCTCTCGCTGGTGCGCGCTGCCAAGAAACGCTGCGACGTCGTTGCCGTGAGCATATTTGTCAACCCCACGCAGTTTGGTCCGAACGAAGACTTCTCCAAGTACCCGCGCACGTTCGAGCAGGACCTCGCGCTGCTTGCGCAGGAAGGAGTGGATTACGTATTCGCTCCGGCTGCCGATGCGATGTACGGCAAGCATCACCGGTGCTACGTCATGCCTGAGGGTTTCGACGAACTCCCGGAGGGCATTTGTCGCCCGGGCCATTTCCGAGGCGTCGCCACGATCGTGACCAAGCTATTCAACGTCGTCTCCCCCACGCACGCATTCTTCGGACAGAAAGACGCCGCGCAGTGCGTGCTCATCAAGCGGCTTGTGGAGGACCTCAACATGGACATCGAGATTGAGGTCGTGCCCGTGAGCCGCGAAGCCGACGGACTCGCGCGGTCCACGCGAAACCAGTATCTGAGCACCGAAGAGCGTGCGGTCGCGGGTGTCGTCCAACGTGGGCTTACGCTAGCGAGAGACTTTGTCACCGAGCATACAGGGGACGCTGTGGCGGCAAAAGATCTGCGCACGATCATTCGCGAAGAGTACGAGCGCGAGCCCCTGATCAATGAGATTCAGTACATCTCGATCGGATCCAATGAGACGATGGAAGAGATTGAACGAGTATCGAAGAACGAAGGTGCTATCCTTTCCGTTGCCGTCAAGCTTGGCAAATGCCGCTTGATCGACACGCTCACGTTGTGAGCGAACGAAGTCGGTAACGACAATTGAAACCTGTTTACTCGCTTCATCTCATACGTTTGTGCTTGGTGGCGGGGTCATCGAACGAGCTCGCATCTGGGGAGCGCTTGGATCCTGCTGATGGCTTCTTTTGGATGAGGAAATCATCGTCAAGTGCTGACCAGTCGATATCATCTTCTTCGAACTCGTCTTGTCGAACCTACGAAAATGCGCGTGTTAGTCGAAACCAAGAATTAGGAAATGCTTGTAGTAAACTCACGCGCGATGGCGACCGACGAAAATACGTAGAATCAGTCGGTGGCCCATCGTTTTTTGCTGGAGCAGAGGTTTCAGTCGTTGGAGCGGTTACGGGGGTCGGTGTAAGGTTATGCTATGCGATCAAACGTGTTGAATCGTGACAAGAGGATGGATGAACGGGGAACAAGAAAAATGGTCTCACCTTGCCGAGGTATGTCTTGACGATCTCAATGATGGCGTCGCCGTACTTTTTTACGCGAATTCGGCCGACGCCTTCAATCTCCGATAGCTCTGCGTTCGTGACGGGAACTGCGTTTGCGATAGCAGCGATACCACTGGTCGGAAGAATGTGATATGGCATCACGTTGAAGTTATCGCAGACACTTGCACGCCAGTCTTTGAGCAGTTGAGCCAATGCTTCGACATGATGCAGAGGAACCCTGCGAGACGAACATATATAAGCTTGTATAGCAACACAACAATCCAGTAGAAGAACTTACCTTCCACAGTCGCTCGGAGGCGGGATGAGACGAGTCGCATTTGGCTTGGGTAGTATCTCCACAACATCCTCGTCGAAATCGTCGCTTAGCTCCTCAACGAGATCGTCGGATGATCGCTTTGCCTTCGACTTTCGCGATGGCTTGGACGTCTTTACGGGCTTCTTTTCGTTGTTTTTATTCACCTTGGCCGAGCCCCCGGTTTGCTTTTGCTCCCGTTGGACTCCTATTGGCTCATATCGTGTTTTGCAAACGAGACGCACACGTTCTCCTCTGCTAATCTTGTTCGCGTCATAGCCGACCGCGAGGAACGTCGTCGTGAACCCCATCTTGTTCGTCTTATCAACTTCGCGCAAATACTGTCGCAGGATCATGTGATATAGGATTCGTTCAACTTCGCTGCGTCCGAAGCGCCCCTTGCCGGCTCCAAACCCAGCCAGCTTCGAGAATCGCTCCTTCTTCTGTCCCTTTCCCTTCGTAACTTGACCAAGAAAGATTTGAGAGATCTGGACCAATGTTGTCGACTCGTTATCTGCTTGCAGCGTCCGCGCTACAAGGATATGAAAAGATTAGCTACAGTTGTTGGATGGGAGTCAGAAATAGGGACGCCTACCAATGTCGAGGAGCGTTAAGCAGTCCTCTGTCACATCAACTTTTTCAGCAACTAAACCCTTAGCGCGATTCTTGCAGTTGTCGCACGTCTCTCGGCATTTGTCGTTCGGAAAATGTTCACCAAAGTATTCAAGCAGCGTAGTCCGACGGCATTCAACCTACTCAGGACATTTTAGACGTCCATCGATGAAACATCCAGCAGAGATCGTGACAGATACCCACCTGGTTCTCACAAAACTCAGCCATGCGACGAAGGTTTTCAAGATGCACATTGCGATGCCGCTTATTGTCGTCGTCCTTGGTGATCAGCCTCCTGCGTCGCGTCTGAGAGACAAACAATACTGAAAAGTTAGAGGAGCACCAAGATTTACACTCAGTATCCCCAAACTTACCAAATCTCCGTAGGAGTAGTACAAGATGCAATTCGCAACTTCACCATCACGACCAGCGCGGCCAGCCTCCTATGAACCAGCATAGAAGTGAGTAACTACGATTTTTGGCTGAACCAAAAGAGAAACCCGAACCTGATAGTAGTGCGTCACGGATTGGGGTATGGTGTGATGAATGACGTAGCGGACATCAGGTTTGTTGATACCCATGCCAAACGCAACCGTTGCAACAATAAGCTTGATCTTCCCTTTGCTCCACTCGTGATGGCGGTGGGCTCGGTCTTCCGCCTCCAAACCCGCGTGATAGAATGATATTGAGCTTGCTCGCCGCGTGTTCTCGATACCCAACGACTTGATGAGTTTTTCAGCCACGTGCTCGCAATCTTTCTTCGACAAGCTGAGATTTGCAAAATCAAACCGATCTCTAGCAATCGAACAACAAACCATCAAGCCATGTAAGCCACGTACCAGTAGATGATGCCCGAGTCGTCAACGTGCTCTCGAACAAAATCGGCAATATCATCCATCAACTTCGCCGACTTTTTCCGAATATCGTAGGTCAAATTTGGTCTGCAGAACGCTCATCAGCATACATCAAAAATTGCACAAGTCAAATGTTATGAAGAGAGTGCCACCTGTTGAAGCTTGATCTCGTGATGAATGGACTCGAAAGCTGCAGATTCTTCACGATGTCAGCTTCGGTCTGATTGTTGGCGGTTGCAGTAAGCGCCATAATTGGGACCTGCATCCATCATACTGGTTAAAAGAAAGTCCGCAATGGCATCCGACAATGTGTTGCTTGCTGTCACGTACCGACTTGAATTTGGTGCGGAGTTGTCCCAACTGAAAGTAGTCCTTGCGGAAATCGTGGCCCCACTGGCTAATGCAGTGTGCTTCATCGACGACGAAGCGCGCAAGCATTCCCCGTTTCTCCAGCGACTCGAAAATGTTGTTCAACTGGTTGCTCGACGCAATTTTCTCTGGTGTGACATATAGCAACTTAATCCGACCTCGATTTGAGAACAAATCGGAGATGATGGGGCGCTGGACCGTGTCATAGTCTTGGTCACCATTGAGGTTGGCAACACCAACATCAAGAGCCTCGAGCTGTTGGACCTGATCTTGAATCAATGAGACGAGAGGCGATATGACGACTGTGACGCCTTCGTCAACACACGCTGGAAGCTGATAGCATAAGCTTTTGCCACCGCCTGTCGGCATGAGCACAAAGACGTCTTTTCGAGAGAATGCTTCGATGACGATGCGCTCTTGGTTTGGTCGAAACGCGTTGTGACCGAACACATCACGTAAAACACGTTTTGCTCGGACCATCTTCTCTCTCACTCCCGGTTCTGATGGAGTGATGACCTCTGCAGATGCGAACTCGGAGAAAGTATTCAGCCGAGCAGAGTCACTTTCGGATGCATCTGCCCACGAATGGAAACCACACGTGCTGCAGCGGTTGTATAGTCGGTTAGCGTTTTGGCCGTGCTGAACGCGTGCCTGGGTAGTGGCCATACCACATGAACACTGGAGGTTCGACGCATTTGCCGTGTCATGCGAGGAAGATGGTCTGGGTGTCTCTGTAACAGTCGAACGTGATCGTGACGTCATTGGTGAAGGCATGGCATGATCCGCCGACTTGACATTTCGAAACTGCCGACTGAGATTTTCCAGTGTCGCTTCCAGTTTAGCTCGACTGGCCACCAGGTGTGACGGAATATCCCCCTCGAGAGACGCATCATCGCATTCCTCTCTAACTTGGCGCAGACGTTCTCGAGTGGCCTTGATCTCATCTCGGATTCGATCAGGCGAGCGGTCGGCTTGAACCGAATATGATGAAACTCTGTTGTTGGCACCTTCCCGACTGGAACCGTGCGTATTGTCGGGGCTGGACGGGCGAGAAGGCCGGGAATGAAAACTGTTGGAGTGGGGTCGCTCCTCCGGGATTCGTCCACTTCGTGATGGCTCCAGCGGTGCTCGGCTTGCCACAAGCGCATCAATATCGACTTCATCAAAGAAATCATCTTGAGTGCCGAATTCTAATGCTCGAGTTGGGGACGATGGCCTCAGGTTTAGTGCGCGCCGAGTTGGCTGAGCGTTCTAAACGAACACGACTGTTAGAGGCGGTCATATTCACAGCTCAGGACACAAACACAGGGTACTCACGGCGTGTGTTGCTTGGTGGTGGGATCGATCTCCCGTAGGCATTGAGCGAGTGGAAGCGTCATCCACATAGCTACTGCGCCCATGTTGATCATCTCCTCTCTCCATCACCGGCGCATTCTCATCGTTTGGGTCGTCCGTTGTCTTCTCCGCGCCACCAGCGTCAACAAATGGCACAAGTGGTGGCGGTATGGGGGCTATATGTTTGGGCAAAGGCACTGCCTGGATTCCGTTGGATGATAGTACCGAGAGCCGCCGAAACGAAGACATGGCCGAGGCACCGCGCTTGATCGTTTCCTCGACATTTATCGTCGGCTCGCTCGTACCGAGTGGCTGAAGGGATCTAGGACAAAAAAGCGCGTGCAAATCAGGCTGATAGACCAGTATCTCTATGCGACAAAAGACGGCGTACGCTGCTTTTCGCGCGACGCGGCTGTCCAGATAGGCGTTGATGACGTGCGAGTTGAGGCACTGCTGGAGCGCGTTCGCCGGCCGCTACACAGTACAGTCAAGGTCAGTGGAATCCCTGTGAGCTTTTCACAGCCGTGCAGGCCGCTCACCTTCTTGACCCACTCGAGTTGCTCGCTGAGGTTGTTGCGCGGTCCACCACCAGCCGACGTCGCGGATGTCGGCGACCCCTTTACGCGCTTTCCCATTGTGTTGATCCTGGTGCACTTGAAAAATGCGCGCGGAAAAAGGAGCGCCAGGGAAAGAAGAGTGATCGTCTTGTCGAAAAGATGCCTCCAATTGTCAATAACTTCTATTTTGGACACCCTGAACCCTGTCAACAATTTGGATGGCGGCTCATCCCGCCTTTTGGATACACAACTGCATAAGCTGCATGCAACAAAAGCACAGCCCAACCTCCATGTCAGTGACATCGTGCGAAGCGCGCGACATGTGCCCATAGAACGACTCACCTCTAGCACCGCTTCGATACGCGTCTTCAGGTTGCGCTCGGATCGCTCGACCAGCTGCTCGGCGTCGCCGCGCTCCATGTACCGCTCCACGTGCATCAGTAGTTTGTCCAGTCGGCCTTCGAGTGCCTCGACGCGGACAGTCACCTGTGCACCCCCATCGCGAATATCCATCTCTTAGTGGGACATTTCTGAACGCGGTCAGTACAAGTAGCTGATGTTGCGTACCTCTTGGTGCAGTCGTCTCGACTCTTCTGGATAGAGCTCATGGTACGCGAGCTTGGCCTCGCACTCGACCAGCGCCTGCTGCATGTTGACTTGTTCGTCGAGATGCTGCAAAAATTCAGGATCACCAGACCAGTTCCGTCATACACATACCCTTCCAAGAGTATCCAGGTGAGAGTTTGTTGACCTGGTGGAGCAGGCCTTTATAGCGCTTCCCCTGAATCTCTAAGTCGCGCGTCTGAGCAACTACAATGGCAATCGATTCTACAAAGCCATACATTGCGGAATGAGTCAGTCACGTTCAGCAGCCATCACTCGCATTTATCATGATACGTTCGTTACCTTGCGTTGTCGCCTCGATGCCCTTCACGAACGTGATCATTCGCTGCTGGAACGCTTCGAGCGAGCTGGAGCATTCGCTGGCGACGGCCTTCACACGGTCTTCGGTAGTTTTTGTCGTATACTGAATGTTCTGCATGAAGCCTTGCTGCTCCTCGATGTGCTTGTTAAGAACGAGCTGTGTCTGGCCGATTTGGCTCTTGCAGTGCTGCAGTGCGTCTCGATGGAGGTCGATCTGGTCCGCGACCGACTGGCAGTCGCGAATGTGATGCTTGAAGCGGAACTCGAGCCGCTCCAGTGCCAACCGCACGTCCGTTAACCGGCGGTCACTTTCGACCTGAAGGTGCTGCATCTGCTTCGTGATCACCTCGTGGATGTGCTCTGTCTTATCCAGCACGACCTCTGCTAGTTTGCCCAGCGCCGACTTGTTCGACGCAACTTGCGCGCCGAAGACCTCGAGTTCGCTCCCAACTTGTGCCTCTGTAGAGAGCATGAGGTGAGTCGAGAAGCCAACACCCACTCAAAGTACTGGATGGACTCACCTACGGAGATCTGTCTCTGTGCTTGCTTGCGGAGCAGAGTGACGGCTGCTACCAGCTCCTGGAACTCGCTTCGAGTCACTTGGCGCGCGATGCCGTCCGACGCGTGTGTGGCCGCAGTCGCGGACGCAGACCCGTCGGCCTTCAGCTTGGTCTTTTTCACGAGTCGATTCACTCCGACAGACGGCGCCATATCGATAAATGACAGCTCACTTGACCTTTATAAGTGTGTTGGGATCTCCTCGTACTCTCCAGCTATTGACGTCGCTTTTCCCTATGAATGGTCGCACTTTGTCCAAGAGAACCCGTTTCCCCCACGGTTACACCGCCCAACAGACTCTCTTCTTTGGCCAGAACAATCACCTTGTGTCTACTGCCAGCAAGATGGGTTGTTCGCGTCCTGGAGCGTTAGGTAAGCGCCACCCTACATTCGCCAGCTCCATGGATATTGTGTGACTCACGGATGTGCGTGTATCGAACCTACAGCGGTGGTTTGCGTGGTCACGGCCGGCGTCGTGTCCATGCTATCGCTCTTACTGCCCTACTGGTCCAAAATGAAGCTTCAAGTCGCCACCCAAGACACCGTGGAAGTTACGTTCGGCCTCTGGGGGTCGTGCATCAACCTTCAGCCAACAAACCCGACCACACTCGAGTCGCCCGTTGTGACCAATGGCTCTGAGGTCATTGCGATCGCACCGGAGAACGCGGCGAGTGGCACCATCACGTGTGGCTCCTACTTTGATGAGGAGCGCGTTCGCATCACATGCACGTCTTTCCGTCAGCTCGCTTCAGGCCAGTGCAGTCGACGTGACTTTTTCGCCGACGCCACGTTGTGTGACGCAGACGCAGCAACCTCGTTCCTCGGTGACGGTGTCAATCCCTCCAGCGTGTCGAGCTGGCTGCGCTTCCTCGAGAAGGCGTGCGGGAAGACTGGGCACGCATCAATCGCGATCGCTATGCTATGCTCCGTATTCATGGGTCTGACTGTAGTTCTGCTCTTCTTCGGCATCACGTGCGCGAAGATCGACTCGGTCATTGGAAAAATGGGCGCTGTCTGCGCTGCTTGCACTGCATTGTGCCAGTTTGTCGTAGCCATTATTTGGGGTGTCGAAACTCGAGTCATCCGCGGCCAGCGAGTGACTTTAGGGACATCCTTCTACCTCAACAGTGTCAGCATTATGCTGCATACGATCGCCTTTCTCGCGGCGAAGAAGCACCAAAGACTTGAAAAAGAAGCTCACAAAGAACATCTTGGCGACGATCTGGAGGAAGTCAAGCGCGCGACAGATACGAAGAGCGACGGCAACAAGGGGAAAAACGAACTCGACCTCGTGGCAGTGTAGATTGCACCAACCTAAGCTTACTCATTGAGAAGTGCCATCACGGTATCAGCGATCGCCAAACTCGATGTGAGACCTGGCGATTCGATGCCACAAAGATGGATGATGCCTTTCATGCCGTGGGCCTTCTCGCCCTACGACGATTACAATAATCAACCTTCGCTACTTTCCATATTCGTCGTTTCAAACTCACGCACCGCTATGTAGAAATCATCATGAATGGCCCCGGCCATTGTTATCTTCGGGCGAATTCCACAATAATCTGCAATCAGATTTTCGGCAGCCACACGCGGCCAGTACGCACGGATACGATTGGCAAACAGCTCGGCCTTGGTCTCGTCAGGCTGCACACCGGACAACGCCGCCGTGAGTGAATTAGTACAATAACAGAATGCGTGTGTATGTGCGTACAGTGTAGTCGAGTGTGGGTACCCACTCGACGTCTGGGCCGAAGCGCACGTTGCCTTCGAGGTCGACTGTCGAATGGACACCAAGTCCGCCAACTTCTGGGATAGGATACACGAGGTGGCTGCACAGGCATACGACGACCACAGCAACTTTAGCCCATTGCATACCCCAAGCGGGCGACACAAGATTCCTGACCAAAAAGGGCGTGAGTTGTCGCGGAGCTTGAAGTACGTGCCCTTGGCGAACCGCTCAGGGACTTCGGGGCGATCATTCCCTGTGGTATTCACGAGCCGCGGTGCAAAGATGCCCGTGCAATTGATGAAGTAATCGCACTCCATCTCATACGTCTCGCCCGTAACTACTGAGCTCGCAGCGATCTTGACCTGT
This sequence comes from Pythium biforme, assembly GCA_023337735.1. Classification (NCBI taxonomy): domain Eukaryota; phylum Oomycota; class Peronosporomycetes; order Pythiales; family Pythiaceae; genus Pythium; species Pythium biforme. Next base: position 17,084 of record JAADXJ010000605.1, read on the forward strand.
CGTGTGCGATTGGCGGACTCTACAGAGTCGACGGCAGTCGCGAACGCGAACGCAGCGCCATCCCCTTCGGCCTCGCCGTGCAGCGCCTGCATGAGCGTGTGCGAATCCACTATACCTGTCGACGGGGAGAAGACAGCCTGCGAGCAGCGCTAGATTAGGAAACGACGACGTTTTGTTCGAACACATTCGGAAGCGTTCTCACCTGTTCGCATTCGACCTCGGGCTCAAGCAGCCGAGCAGCTTCCTTCGAGATCAAGCGCAAGTCCCTGACACTGTTGGCTCCGCCGCGTTGCGCAATAGAGGACAATTGATCCAACTGCAAGTAACCAAGGAAGTCGCCGGTCCGTCAGGTCTCATCTCTGAATCTCCCCTGAAGCGACGTCGAGATTTACCTGATGCGTCTGGGCCACGATGAGCTTACCGCAGCGGCTGTGCGGCACAGAATGGGATTCACAATAGTCATACAGCAAGTTACGTCCTTGTACGCACAGGCGTGCCTTCCAGCTGTCCTTGGGGTAGTAAATACCGGCTGCCGTTATCCCCGGATCGCCTTTGCATCAGTCAATCGCGCACAGCTGACCCCACGGGCATGCCCAGCACGTACCATGGATGACCTCGCTGTTACGCGCGCTCGTCTCCATGCCTACGCGCGTGTTCGCCTCCAGCACCACGACTTCCAGGCCCGCGCATCGCGCTGCTGCGCGGGCCACGCTAAGGCCGACGACGCCTGCACCCGCCACGACAACGCTCCTCGTCATTGAGAAGTTCTTGCGGAGAGTTCTGGCTCAGAGCTGAGGGTTTCTTTACTGGAGCTACTCCAC
>JAADXJ010000606.1:0-17885 GCA_023337735.1 Pythium biforme
AGACATCCTGGCTGACAGACGTGTGCGGGTTAGCATCGAAAATCTCCTCTCGTAAATAACGCATTATATTGCATTTGTTTCCTTTCGGCCCTCTTTCGATCCCAGCCGTCTCCGTCGGAAACCGATTTTCCTGAGCTTCTCTATATCTCAGGTGGTGTCGTTAGACGAGGGATAACTGTATGGTTGGCACAGTCGGAAGACGCTTCGTTTCTGCACGGCGACGTCACATCTTTTACACCTAACCTCGACACAATCCTCACGACGCATCACGGGTGAACAGATCATTTCTGCCAAAGTACGATTGATTGGGTGCACAGATTATATCCTTCAAAGTACGAAATAGATCTGAGATCGTACTTTACGCGTGTGAACCAGTAAGCAGACGTGCTCCTGACACTGTGAAACCGGATCTTTGCCGAGTCTCACGTCTTCGCCAGCTGGAAACCGGTTTGACCGTTAACCTTCGTGCGACCATCGTGAGGGTGTTGCGTTGTGGAAACGTCTTCCCAAGGTCAGGTCGGTCGGTCGAATATAGGTGAATTTGTATATCTTATGGGGCTGGTCGTGTAGGTTGCTTCAGTCGGCGCGTGTCGTCTGAACGAGTGCGCGAGGAAGGGGCCGAGGCATCCTGGTCGCCTGATCGCAACGCCACGGGTGAAGCGGGGTTTTGCATAGAGACAGACAGATCGCCGCGACCAGACAGCGTTAGTTGCGCGAGTGCCGTGGTCCCCCCTCTCGCTCGTCCGCTCCGACTCGCCTCCTCCCTCGGTCTCCGCCATCCTCTAATCTCCCCTCCTCCGCAGCGTTCTTCGGTGGAGGCATTGAATCACTTGTCTTCACTCTCTCCAGCTCTCGCACACGACAACATGGGCAACAAGGGCTCCAAGGGCGGCAAGGGCCAGCGCCCGCCGGTCAAGAGCGACTCGCGCGGCTTCAAGTTCCAGAACCAGCAGCCCGGCGGCATGCGCGACGCCGGCAAGAGCGCGCCCCCGGCGCCGTCCCACCCGGGCGCCAACGGCGGCGGCTACACGCAGTACCCGCCCGCGGCGCCCCATGGCAACCGGCAGCAGCAGCAGCAGGACGCGCCGCCGCCACCGCCCAAGGACTCGGATAACGAGTGTACGTGGAACGTGACCATCGCCACTGACAACCACAGGTGCCTGACAGTGGGTTGTGTTTTGTATGTATGCAGCTGACGCGGAGGTGGACGACGACTCGGGACCGGCCGAGCAGGTCGCGATCGAGGAACTGGGCGGTGACTCGCGTCACGTCAACACCAAGGTCTCGGTGGACGACTTTGACCTGCTCAAGGTGCTCGGCAAGGGCAGCTTCGGCAAGGTCATGATGGTCCGCAAGAAGGACACGCAGAAGATCTACGCGCTCAAGACGCTCCGCAAGGCCGCGCTCGTCAAGCGCAACCAGGTACGGACCTCGTGCACAATGCTGTTTGTATTCTTGGAGTGATTTCTGACATGTAATCGGTCTTTCTTTGTAGCTCATGCACACCAAGACGGAGCGCAGCATCCTGCAGAGCATCAAGCACCCGTTCCTCACGAGCCTCTCATTCGCGTTCCAGACGCCCGACAAGCTCTACCTCGTCATGGACTACTGCGGCGGTGGCGAGCTCTTTTTCTGGCTCAAGAAGGACCGCCGTTTCTCGCAGAACAAGGCACGTCTCTTCGCGGCCGAGATCATCCTTGCACTTCAGGAGCTGCACTCGCACGACATCATTTACCGTGACTTGAAGCCGGAGAACATCCTACTTGACCTGGAAGGCCACATCAAGCTGACGGATTTCGGTCTCTCGAAGGAGGCTGTGACGGGCGCCGGCGCCATCGGTGGTACCAAGACGTTCTGCGGTACGCCCGAGTACCTCGCGCCCGAGATTCTCGAGAACAAGGGCCACGGCAAGGCCGTCGACTGGTGGAGTCTTGGTACCCTCATCTACGAGATGCTGACGGGTCTGCCGCCGTTCTACGACCAGAACATGCAGCGCATGTACGACAAGATTCTCAACGCGCCACTGCGATTCCCGTCGTTCATGTCGGCGGAGGCCAAGGACCTGCTCACGGGCCTGCTCACGCGCAAGGTCTCGGACCGTCTGGGCAGTGGCCCGACAGACGCCGCGGAGATCAAGGCGCACCCGTTCTTCCGTGGCATCGACTGGGAGGCCGTCATGCGCAAGGAAGTCGTGCCGGAGTTCAAGCCGCCGAACCGCCTGGGCTCAATTGACACGAGCAACTTCGATATCGAATTCACTGGGGAGAAGCCGGTCGACTCCGTTGTGACCACCACGATGAGCGAGACGCAGCGCAACAAGGCGCAGTTCCCTGGCTTCACGTACAACGCCGACACTATGGACGAGGACCAGAAGGGCAACTAGATGATCAACCTGTATTCCCGCAGTGCACACCCCACTGGGACGATCGAGAGCCGGCGCGCGACGCGCCGTGATAGATGTCGATGGCAAAGTATGAAAGAAAAGGAAAGGCGTTGACGGCGGTCGCAGTCTTTGGCTGATCTGTGCAGACCAAGGAAGCTGCCCTTGACGAGCATTTTTACAATCAGCCCCATGTGTCAATCAGAAACCAATAGTAAGAGCAAACAGAAAAAAAACTCCATACGATAAAACACTTCACGTATCTTGTTGTATAATCTGTCAACGGCATGACTCCACTAGTTGCCCGGGACGGCCATGTGACGACGCTCGTGCGGGTTCGTGCGCTTCTTTCCGAACGAGTTGATGTGGGCACCAGCAGCCCCCATTGGGACGTCTGTGTCTTCGTACGGGTTCTTGTCGCGCGCCTTGCGGCCCTTGCGGCCGTGCTTCTTCAGACGCTTGCTGGCCATCGTCTTGTCCTCGTTCGAGATATCAAAGTCGATGTCTGCGTCGGGAATGCCTTCGCCGGCAGCGTCCTCTCCGTCCTCAGCGTCCTCATCTTCGGCATTCGTCGGAGGTTCCACGACGTCGGGGAAGCGCGTGAGGGCCACGTAGTGGATGTCGAAGGCCTCCGGGTCGACGCACTCAGGAGGCGAGTGGCAGTACAACAGCTTGCCGTTCACGTAGTGACGGAGGATGTCACGAGCAGCGCGGGACGTGTCCGGACCGCCCTTGCCCGAGGTCGCGTAACCGCGGGACCGGGCGTAGCTCTACGCAACAGACAAGGTCATGACTGTAAGCCACAACTCCACATACCCTAGCAGTGGGAATACGCCAAACGCACCTCGAGCATCGCGTACACATCGACGGCGTCGGTCTCCTTCGCGACTTTGCTGATTGGGATCTTGATTCCGTACGTGCGCTCCAGGAACCGCTTAGGGATGCGACGCACGACGAGCTCACACGGGCCGACGTGGTCACGCAGCTGCGAAATGGGCAGCACGCCGCAGCAGTACATTTCGGACTTGGAGTTGACGAAACTCGGGAACACGAGACCGGGGCAATCACACAGCATGATCGTGTCCGACAGAACAAGTGTCTTCATCATGCAAAAAAACATTGTGAGGACAATACAGAGAGAGCGGGATTCAAAGCACCTGAGGGTCTCACCTGAAAGTGCTTGGTCTTGCCAGGCGTCGCGCCAACCGCGACACGCTGCGTCTTGTGCAAGTACGTCGACGCGCCGAGCAGTGCGTTGATGACCGAACTCTTGCCGACGTTCGGGAAACCGAACATGCCGAACTTGATCAGACCCTTATCCTTCTCACGGACACCGACTTCCGCAAGCACTTCATCTGCAATGGCCTTGAAGTACTCGAGCAACTCGACACGCGAGAGCAGCGGGAATGGATCTTCCGCCTCCACAGGCTGCTCCGCCTCATCGGCTTCCGCCGCCAACGGCTCGGGCTCTTGCTTCTCCTCCTCCTCTTCTTCCTGCTCCTCTTCCTCGGATTCGTTGTCATCTTCATCCTCTTCGTCCTCGTCCTCGCCAAAGCCCTTTTCTTCCTTCAGCTTGGCGTCAATCTCGTCCTGCGCCAGCTTCGCCGAGAAGAAAATGACATGGTCATGCTTCGACTTAAAGTACTCGCCCCACGCCGCACTGATATCCGATCACAACAGCAGGGAATGATCAGGACAAAACGACTCATCACAGAGCGCACGAAGCGCTTTGTCGATCACGTACCGTTGACGGTCATCGAGGAAATCGGACTTGTTGATCACAAGGAGCGTGCGATGCGGCGTCGGACCCTCCTTCGCGTACTTCTCCAGATCTGTAGAACTGCAGAATGGCATTCAAGTAAGTGTGAGGGCTCGGTCCATTTCGCCGTGTCATGCGGTTCACGCACCGGTAGAAGAGCGGGTTGCGGGCGTCGAGGATCTGCACCATGATGTCACTGCGCTCACGCACGTGCCAGAGCTGACGCCAGACTTCCAGGTTCTTCTCAAACGGTGTGACTTCAAGGGTGTCGTTCGACTGCTCGAGCCTGTGCGTGCGCCACGAAATTCTTTCAGTAAACGCCACCAGCGAAGGGCAACAGATACGAAGACACACATTGCGATATCACGTCGCCACTCCATGAAGCTCTCCTTCTCCATGCGGTTCAGCTCATCCGCAGTCGTGGTCACGTCCCACTGCGGTCGCCGAGGCACCTTCATCTCAGCAAACACCATTTCGGGCATCGGTTCGTTGCGGCGTCTGCGTTTTATTCGACCAGCGTGGTCAGTACACTCAGCGCGAGATGGACAATAGCCACATTAATGCTGCAATACTCACTGCACGATCGTTGGACCGGTGTCGCCCTGCTCGAGGACCATGATGCTCTCCTTCATGGCCGTGAACTCGCGGTTCGCCAGCACGGCGCTCGCAAGGAAATCGTCGAGCGACGACGCCTCCAAGAACGACGCCAACGCGACTGTCGCATCGCCACCATCACGCGCGGACACGTACTTGCCGGCGCTGTAGCCATCTCAATCAAAAGCGGGTTGTCAGCCAACGAACAGCGGTCGCTGGAATGCGGAGCAGAGTAGTCATCCGCACCTGGACTGCACGTCGTGTGCCTTGGTAATCGACTTCTTCTGCGTGCGCTGCAGCGCCTTGCCGAGCGATCCCTTCTGCAGCTTTTGTCCCGTGCGGCCCATGCTTGTCTATCAAAAGCTTTGGTCGTGCTGTCACGCGCTGGAGAGAGAGAAAAAGCTCGCGCTTCTTGCCCGTTGCAGCCGAATTGACTTTTGTGACCTCCCTGGTCAAAAGCACTGGAAGCGAATGCAAGAATGAGTGATGGTCCCTAGTTCGTAGAGTGGTGGTCCCAATGAACGATCATTGGCTGAAAAAATGCTACCGAGCAGACTGTTCACGGAATGGTGAGTTTCTTAGGTACGCGTACTTAGTAATGCAATTAGTTATGTTGGTTGGTATCGGTTGAAGTGTTCCCCGCATCTCATCGGGCGGGAAAGGGAAACCAGCGAGCGCTATTGGCGCCTCGCTGTGCGCCACCGGGAGCACAAGTTCACGGAATGAGGACGAGAGTACTGAGTATCGTTGCTTCAGTCGGAACGCGTGACTGCATCGCCATCGGATTTCAAAATAGCGAGCAGTGGCTGCTGAAGCGTCGCGCTGCCCCAGCACGACCGTCACGGCGGCAGACGTTTCCTCTTGCTCGGGTGTTCTGTTCCTCGACGCAGTCAAGACTAGCAGTGTGCTGATGAGCATGATCGAAGGCGAGTCGCGCGTACTTACTGCCATCGGCGAGCGTGTCAGCGATACCGCAGCGGCCGCAGGAAACGAGGATGACGGCGCCTTCGATGTGTCATTGGTTTCGCTCGTGCTGCGCGGCGACAAGCTCCCGCTGCGGAATGCCGTGTCATCGTGCTACAACGCGGCAACGCAACGGCTGGTGGTCGTGACGGCGCCGGCGCTGTTTCTCTACGGTCATTTGCTGGAGCTAGGCGGCGAGATGCTCGGTGTGGTCGCAGCGGATGAGAATGTCCAGTTCCAACACGTCATCGGACTTCCCTGGGTTGGTGTTGTGAGATCTTTGTGCGCATCCTCTCAATTCTAACAGCACTCGTGACTGCCCGCAGCTTGATGTCTACAGCGTGATTGCCATCAATACCAATGGCCACATTGAACACCGTGTTGTCAGGTACGATAGTAAGCGTACGTTCGTTTGGAAGAATAGCGACTGACCGAGTTTCGTTCAAACTGACAGTGCTGACTTCACGGAGTGCCACCTCACACACGTAATTGCTGAGCGAGGTTCGCTGCATACAACGTTCGCGAATCCATTTCGGCGGGAAGTTATCACGGCAGACTCAGACGGCGGTTTCAAGGTCTGGGTCATACGCGCGACGGCGATGTCAAACAACAGCAAGACCTCGTGGAAGGGCTTTCAGCGAATTCATGCTGGCGTACGTTTACTACCATCCGATGAAACCTCTCGTGTGCTCACGTTGCTAATTTGCGTGCCAACTTCTAGAGCCGAAAAAACACCTACAGCCATTTGTTTCTCGCTGGAGATGACCAGACAATCCTCGCGTGCACCAAGACGCGAATTCACGCGTTTGACTCCACGACATGTGCGCGAATTAGCACACTTTACAAGGACACATCCCACACGATTGTCGGCGTAGCGTTTGATCGAAACCACGATATGGTTTACCTTCAGACCAGTGAATCACGCAGGTACGAGGTACGCCACCTCTCGATTGACTTGTCAACTAGCTGGACATACTCACCTGGCGCAATGTGGTAGACTCGTGTACAAGCTACGGGGGTCTTCGTTTCGCGGTCGCATCCATTCGCTGGAAACGGATGGTGTCTGTGCTGCACGTGAAGACATCGCAGCTGTCGAAGCTATTGTGCGCGGAGATTTGGCTGCAAACGGTGTGCGCAATGGAATTTTCGTTCTGGACACGATGGGAAGACTCACGATCGAATCATGCTCAACATCTGACACGTCTTCCAAGTCTGATTGGCGCAGCATCAGTCTGCCAGTGGCCCCGTCAGCAGAAGCCTACGTTGAGTTGCACGTGCAGACTTTGCGACACGAATCTCGGAATTTCGCCATCGTGGTGTGCTCTTCTGGCCTCGTGGTTGTGGAGGCGGTTCTTCCCGAGACAAGTATGCCGGCGAGGCGAGTAATGACCAATGTCGCCGGCACAAAAGTCACCATGCTTGACACCAACGACCAGCGAAGAATCGCCATTTTCAATTCGGTCCCTCCCAGCCTTCTTCTGTTCGATGAAGCCAAATCCGACACTTTCTTCGCAATACTACTCCAGTTACCGTTCAATCAAGCCAACCAGCAGGCTGATACAGATATTCGAAACGACACTTCTGTGAACTCGGTCGTTGATTTCGCCGGGCTTCAGTTTGGTGTCGTTGTCGTATGGTTGAGCGGCGATGTGACACGTTACTGCCTTCGAACGGAACGAACGATCACTGTCGGGCGCGTTGGCGGCACTCCTGTGGTTGTTCAGTCGACAGCTCCGTGGGCAGATAGTCAAGATGAATGGGTGTTCGTCGGTGATGATCGTGGAACGATGACAGTTTGGGTTTTCCACATGGACAATACGACCACACTAGTGTGCAACAAGAACGTTCACAGTCAGAGGTGCGGTACACTAAGTTTCTTGGCTGGTTTTTGGAAGGTCGTGCTCACACAAGCTGCTTCACAGGTTATTATCCATCAGCCCGATCAAAGGAGAAACTGTGAGCCACTCGATGTGCGTGATCACGGTGGCTATCGATGGAGAAGTCAAGCTTTGGTCTCTGCATGAGCTCGATGATTGCCCGGTGACATGGGATCTCCTCGTGCGTTTTCGAACGTACGCGACAGTCTTGTCAGCCACCGCGTTTATGGGTCCCGAGTTCCTCTTTTGTGGTTCAGAGGAGGGCGGACTCGAGTGCTGGAGGCTGCCAATTATTCCGTCAGCACATACACGCGAAGATCGCGTGGGACGTGCCCACGTAGCGGTACTGAAGAGGCCTCTGCACTCGATTGATCTGCACCTCACACGAGTCTGTCAAGTGATCGTCGAACCGGGTGCTGCAGCGCAACGGGTATCGACAGCTCAACCACACTCGGACGAGTTTGCTTGGGTGATCACGTACGACTTGGATCATATCGTATTGATCTGGTGTTTTAGCACATCATTTCTCTTCCCGCATCGGAAGCTTCGACCACACGCGATTCCAGCAGGCGGGTTTATGACTGCGGTGAACGACAGGTAAGCAATGTTGATTCTATGGCTGGCTGATTGCGCAACAGTTCGTGTCACGCTTATTTTTCTCGTCCAGTTCCTTTCGTTTCTACGCGTACTTAGGCAGGTGCCTCGATTGCATCGACGCAACAGGGGAGATAGACAAAATTGCGGTCAAGAGAAGGCTTTCCAAGGCGCGAGATTCCGACACAGCGACAGCAAACCTGACTCTCAAGCACATACAGATCGACAACATGGAGTCGCGAAGTCTTGCACGACAAAGAGATGAAGAACTCGATAGCAGCCTCACGGCGCCTGTGAGACTCCGAATCACTCTTCCGTGCGTTACACAGGCCGATGCGCTTGTCGACCTCGATGCTGTCCGGCGGAATTCTCCTCAGAAGCTACCACGAACCAAGGCAAGACGAGAACACGCGGAGTCACCATCAGATACTATCAAACCAAGCATAAGCATCTCCGAAGATTCAATTCAGGATGAAGACGGACTCTGGTATGAAGGCCGTGCAGTATCTCCATCACCGACCCCGAGTGAGACCATTTCTCGGTTGATTCCACGGGATGAGAAGCGCCTATTACGTGGCGTACAATCGCGTCAGAGCACGCAGCGACCCGGGGCCAGCTTTGCACCGGACACAGTACCAAGCCAATTCCAGAAGGCAAAGCCACGCGTGTACCGATCCAACCACCGTCCAGTCACATCCGTGAAGCGATGTGCAGTAGTCACATCGACGATCAACACGGATCCACGCCATTTGGATACATCGAAGACCGCGACAGTGGACAACAGACAGCAGAGCGGCCATATCTGGAATGACGAGACACAGCACCAACGAGATCGTGTCGCAATCGTATCGATCACAGATGATGAGTTGGCGCGGCATTTGCGACTCGATTTTCAGGCTGTGCGGTCCAGCAAACGAAAATCGATCAGAAGCGAAGATGGATTAGGCGGACGAAAAGGTGAGAACCGTCAAGCATCACCGCACTCTGTCGCCTGGTCGTCCTTAGGGTCCGAGGATCAAGTCGTCGAGCTCACGGCCGCAACTCAATCCCGCTTTGTCGTTCAAGAAGCTTCAGAGGCAAAAATGGTGCTCCCGACGCGTGACGACTTCTCCAGTGGTGATGTGAAGGCTCAGCTGCGCGTTCGGGCATTCTCCCGCTGGTATCTATCAACCCAACAAACCCGCCAACGCATCCGCGAAGTCTTTTTGCAGGAGGAACTCCACTTTGCGGCTCAAGATGCGTTTGTGAACATGGCTATGAAAAGCTCCGGATGCGCGGTGCCACCGAAACCTCACGTTGGCGACGACACATCACCCGTTTGGACTTCATTTACAGTGTGGTACGCCACGGGCAATCCGTACTCCGGCGACACGGTGTTGTTAACTATCGAAGATACGCCCAAGCGAATGGCAATTCGGATACAAGAACGAACCTCGTTTCTGAAAAAGCGACTCGAATCCCTGAAAGCTTTCAGGGCACAGCTTGACCAAGAACAGGCCAGCTCGCCGCTCAATGATGGTCCATACATTTTTGACGTGCCACAGGTGTCCCATGGTGGCGCCGGTGTTGACGTTGCTGTGTGGAAAGACCAAAGTATCGAGTGCAGACAGCGTGAGCTCTTGCTGGCGCTGATGGATCCCATGGTTCAAGTCGCTGCGCTCGCCGATGATATTGAACTGCCTGACATTGCTGTGGTGAAACTCGAGAACATCGATGTGCTTGCACTGGCGAGTTCATTCGCGGGTTGGTGGGAATCGCCTAGCAATGTATATCGCCAACACTTCTTGAACGAAGAGGTATCAGAAGCTGCCAGTGATGAGAGTGTGCGGGAAGCGCTGAAACGAGCCTGTGAAGGCGAAGAAAAGGAGTCGAAGTCCTTTCGCGATGCGTATTTTCGATCTAGCGTGACGCGCGAGCAGTTCTTGACACAAAAACTCCAGCGTCGCCGGGGTCACATTCGGATCGATTCGATCTTCCACATCGGCAAACAATCAGTCCCCGTGCTCTTTGAATCACTGCAAGCGCCCGTTCTCGTCCCATTCCGATTCCCTATGGCTACAGTGGAGTCATCAAAAGCATCTGAAGCTATTCTGTCCCCAAAGAAAGTTCTCGAACAGCAAAGTGACATGGAGGAGGAAGAGGCCGTTCGCGAGCAGACCACGCCCCGCGACAACGACGAGCCGAGTGAAGAGTGGCGCCGCCAAGGTGACGAACTTGTCCTCATGGCGGTGGAAGACGCATTATCTCGCGAGCTAAATGACGGATACGAGTCGGCAAGTGAGGACGAACAAGAGATCGAGCGGATGCCTCTCGAGCCGCCCAAACGCACGGATTTCACGAACTCGTATTTTTTCGGCAACCTACCCAAGGCTTTTCGCATCAATCCGGGTGGTTGGATCGCTGGTAGTGGACTTGACAACGGAGACGAAGAAGTCGAAGAGGAAGAACGCCTCGACAAAGAACGGCAGCACCAAGAGATGCTTGACCGCCTTGAGGCAGAGCGGATCGCCGAAGCTGAGCGACAAGCAGAACGAATGCGCATCGACAAGGAGATGGACGAGAAGGCGCTGCAGATGCGACGCATACGCCAGCTGGAGCTGAAGAAAATCCTGGTGTACCAAGCAGAGGTGGAAGCACGAAGGTTGGAGCATGACGAACACCAAAGGATGCTGCGCGAGCGAGCTGAGATGGAAGGGGAGGAGCTCTCGATGAAGGCGTGGCTTGTATTCTTGGAGGCACAGCAAGCTGCGATGGAATCCGAAGACCGACTCGCTGCTCGACTCGCACTAGCTGAACGACATGCGAGGCGGGATGAAATGCGACGCGTGCTAGCCGAAATGACTCAGATGGATGCAGAGAACCGTCGCTCAGCCGTTGCTCAAGCCGAGTACCTCGAGTTAGAGAAGAAACAACGGGTTCGTGTGCAGTATTTGACTGAGTTGTACGAGCCCTTCGAGCCATATTTCTCCGAATCGAAATCCCCAAGCGAAGAGATGCTGCCAGTCATCACAAAAAGGACAAAGCAGGTGTTCAAGCCGCGGAAACGTGGGTACACATTGCCGATGTCGGAGGTTCTGACCCTGGAGGATGAAGTTGAGCAGGAGCTCTATGCTGCTCGCGACTCGCGGAGGCTACGGCAGTTGATGGGCTTGCCCGTGAGCACACCGCATAGCAAGCGGATGATGCGGATCCCGTCGGAGCGCGACATTATCAAGACTCGTCAATGTTTGCAGCTCATGGTGCCACCGACAGAAGATTGTGTGGAAGAAGATCGGCTGGATCTGGATGAGACAGGTGATGCGAGCTTCTCTTCTCCGGCTAGGAAGGGACCGATTTCCAACCAGGCGGACCGCCGAGAAAAGAGACCGCGACTACCGGAGCTTGTACACTGGAAGGCCCAGCGAGAGGATCCGCTGACTGATTTGTCAGCGTCTGCAACGTCAGTGAACCAGCGCAACCCCCTAACCAAGTCGAAAGCAAATCCTGTGGATCAACTTGAGCGGCACAAGACAGCCTTACCATTTTTCCGAGGGAACTTTATCGTGGAAGGCACAAAACCAAGATCCCAGGCATACGCGCAAAAGTGATTTCTATCTGCAGTGCGTCGGTGGTGACAGATTTACATCAGCCGCTCTCCATCGCAGCTGAGCTTCTCGTTGCCTACAGCATGGGACAAAGGTTGAGAACCAAGGATGTACAGGCCCAATTCACAGCGTCGACAGTACCTCCAAAATGCGCTCGATGGGTAAACCTCCATCACGCGCGCCGTATTGAAACTGGATCTTTGTCCAGCTGTCTGCAAGCGCACGCTGCGGCGAACACCGCCCCATGAAGACCAATCCGACAAGCTGGGGGACGTTGTCCTCGCCGATAAAGCCTTGGTCAAACTTGAACTTTGCGAGATCCCCTTCGGCCAGCTACGAATACGTATGACGACGTCTCAGTTTGGTTTCCACCTGTCAAAATAAGAGTGCGTAAGTCACTCACCTCGTTCGCGTCGGCAAAGGCTTCGTCTGGAGCCCACAGCACGATCCCCTCGAGCGTCGCGAAGTGGCGATCGCCATTGAGCCGCAGCACGATCGTCGGTTTGTCGCTGAACACAAAGTAGCGACTCGTCGTGGCATCTTTCCATGCAAGCGCGAGCGGCGACAGACCAAGATCATATTGCGCAGCCTTCATCAAGAACAACAGTCCGTCCCTACGGCATCACAAAGTGACAAGCGTGTGAGTGAACTACCGAAGTCAAGGACCCTCGTCCGCCAGAAGCAAGCGTACTTCAGGAACGGGAACGGTGTGGTGTACGCCGTGTGGAGACCCTGCTCGTCACACTCGAAGCACGGCACAGGCTGTACAGCAACCATAACACGCATATATGGACAAACATCGCCGTGAGTTCCCATCGAAAGCAAACAACACCAACCCCACCAGCTTCATCTCCGACGCACCTGGAAGCGGTACGGATTCGCGGACGACACCGTCGCCGTTGTGCCTTCGTCCAGCTTGTCGCGCATCCAGTAAAGTCGGAACTCGGTGGTACAATTGTACAGCAAGTATCCCTGCGGCAGGCAGCTAACCCCCATCAGCCAACCACACCTCATTTACGTACATCCACTCATCCGTACCTTCCAGCACATGACGTCCAGCACGTAAAAGGTCTCGTCGTGCTCGTGGAAGATGCAGTCGAGAATGCAGTACGCCTCGCCGGACCGCGCGGTCTTGCGCGAGCCGTTGGGCAGCGCCGACGGGAACTTTTTCAGAATGCTGCCGGCCTGCGTGCGCGCCACCGTCAAGCCACTGTTCAGTTCAAAACCACACCGTTAGATCACCCGAAACGACAAACACGACCCCACTGAGTTCCCAAAACGCACTTGCTCGCGACGACGAGGCAGCGCTTGCCCTCGGGCCGCGGCAGCACGTACCAGCCGTCGCCGGTCATGCTGCCGCGGCCATTGAGGTCGGCGGGCACGTCGACCATCCACTCGGGCACCATGAGTTGTTGCGCGTAGTGCTCTCGCCGGCGCTTCACGCGCTCCTCGCGCGTTCTGGTCTTGCTCTTTTGCGCGTCGCCAGCGAGCGCCACGAGCTCCATGGCATCGCCACTGTCGGGTTCGCTCTCGGGCGCTGGTGGCAGAGAAGGCACTCTGTGGGGATCGCCATTCTCCCCGTTGTTGTCGCCGCCGGTTGCGAGCCGCCGCGCGTGGGCTGTGAGGTCACGCCGCGCCTGCCGCTGCTGCTGCACCATGTCGCGACGCCGTGCCGCCGCATCGCGCACCCACGGCGTCAGCTTTACGCCCGCGCGCTTGGCCGTGGACGCACCGATAGCCACCGACGAAGCGGTCTCCATTTTGGGTCTCTTCGAAATGCAGTTTCCAGATACGGTATTATATCTGCACCCCTTGAAAATACGTTAAGTGTTAAGAACCAAGTGATCCCGTACGTTCGTACCCGATACAAACGGTGGCGAGCGAAGAGCTCCACTGCCTTGCTGCTGGCACAAAGTGAATCGAGAATGGCGACGCCGGCGTCCGAGGAGATCGTGCTCGCGCGCGAGTGCGAGTACCGCGTGGAAGTGGGCGCGCAGACCGAGCTCAAGGTCAAACTCGTGAGCGGCTCCGCGGAGCTCTTCGGCGTCGAGCTCGCGATCAATAACGAGTACACGCTGCGCGACCAGAAGGCCGCGATCTTCACGTGGTACGGCGCGACGCTGCGCGTCACGGGCGCGCCCGAGGTCGCGTATACGTCGGACGAGACACCCATGAGCAGCTACGTCAACATTCACGCACAGCTGCAGAAGCGCCGCGAGCTCGCCAAGCTCAAGCGCAGCGCCGGCCCGCGTGTGCTTGTTGCTGGCCCCGTGGACAGCGGCAAGTCGACGCTCACGCAGATTTTGCTCAACTACGCGCTGCGGCTCGGTGAGAAGCCGACATTTGTGGACCTGGACGTCGGCCAGAACAGCCTCACGGTGCCCGGCACGGTCGCGGCCTCGCCGCTCGACATGAACTGCCTCAGCGTCGAAGAGGGCCACGTGCTCACGAACCCACTCACGTACTTTTTCGGCCACGCGAGCATGGCCGACAACGCCGACCACTTCCGCAATGTGCTGCAGCAGCTCGCGCGCGCCGTGAAGCGGCGTCTCGAGGACGACGAGGACGTGAACGCGTCCGGTTGCGTCATCAACACGTGCGGCTGGGTCGACGGGCTCGGGTACGACCTGCTCGTCGAGTCAATCGAGGCCTTTGACGTCGACGTCGTGCTCGTGATCGGCCAGGACCGTCTGTACAGCCGCCTCCAAAGCTCGCTGGCCAAATCGCCCCATAGCGAGCGGCTCTCGATCGTCAAGCTCGTGCGCTCCGGTGGCGTCGTGCCGCTCAACAGCAAGTACCGCGCCGCGCGCCGCCAGAGCCGTATCCGCGACTACTTTTACGGCTCGCACTCGCTGCTGCGGCCCATCCCGCTGCTGTCGCCGTGCATCAACGAGTACGCCATGGACGAGCTCGAGTTTTACGCCGTGCGCGACATGTCGGTGTCGGCGGGCATGCTGCCCGTGGGCCAAACGACCACGCAGTTGAGTCGGCTGTTTGTGACCAAGCTCGAGAAGACGCTCGACCTGCAGCACTCGGTCGCGGCCGTGGCACACCCAAAGAAGCTCGACAACCGCGAGACGCTCACGGCCGCGTCCTCGGACATGTCGTGGCTGCTCGAGTCGCCCGCTGCGGGTTTTGTGTTCATGTACGTTGTTGGTCTTTGGCTGCATGGGAGTCTGAGGCTGCTGACGCGTTTGGTATGTACGGTAACAGCAAAGAGATCCGCGAGGCCGACAAGAAGATTGTGCTGCTCGTGCCGTCGCCCGGGCCGCTCCCTTCCAAGCACTTGCTGCTCGGCTCCATCAAGTGGATCGAGTAAATCCGAAAACAATATACTTCTATTACGGCACGCGGGTTGTGCGTCTGCTTCTCTCTGTTCATCCGAGTCCCATCTAGAACCAACCCTGGTCGGGGCGGTTCTGGCGGTACCAGTCGCCGCCGTTCACGTCCAACGCGCGCTCGAACTCGCCGGCGCGGGCCACGATCTTGACGACAATTTCGTAAAACTCGACGTTCGTGTCGTCGTCCACGGCCCGCGACAGCTCGTCGTACAGCGAGACAGCGCAGCGCCAGTCTTCTTCACGTTCGCACGACGCCATAACGAGCCGCGCGACTTCGGTCTTGACTGCGAGCGTCGTCGTGCCGAACGGCAACGTCTGGTACAGCTTCACAACGTGGTCGTGGTCACGCAGCTCCGAAGCCGCCTGCGCCGCGAGCACGTAGATCGCGTCGGACGGGAACTGCAACTGCGGCGACCAAATGCCCGCATAGTTCTCTCGCGTGGCCTCAAACTCTTCAAACACGTCCAACACGTCCTGGAACTGCTGGTGCTTGAGCGCGTACTTCATCACGGCCGTGAAGCCAAACACCGTGGCCAGCGACGGCTCACTCGCCATGACCTGCAGCTCCCGCTGCGCGCCGTCGAAGTCGTCGGCCTTCAAGTACGTGGACAGCACGTGGTTGTGCGTGATCGCCGTGGGCACTTGGCCGCGCTTGACGAACTCGTCAAAGAGCGACGTCGCGATCTCCACGTCGCCGAGTTTCGAGCACGCGCGCAGCAAATAGTTGAAGGTCTTGGAGCTCTTGGCGCGGCGGCGGCAGACGAGATCGTCTCGCCACGCGCTGATCACCGACTGGTAGTCGCCGGCTTCGAAGTAGACGCCCATGAGCGTCTCGAAATTCGCGCGGTCGCGTCGCAAGTCCTGCTCGTGCATGGCCTGCTTCCAGTACGCGTTCGCCCGCGCGACGTCGCCCGTGAGCTGGCACGACTCGAGCAGGCCGTTGAGCGTGTACACGTCCCACTTGATGCGATGGGCCGCCATTTTCGCAAGGATCGACGGCAGCAAATCCGCGCGGCGCGAGCGACGTGCCCCCAAAATGAGCGCGTTGAACGTGACCAAATCGGGCTTGATGCGCTCGCGTTCCTGGATGCGCTCGTACACGGCGAGCGCATCGTCCATGCGGCCGGCGTTGCCGTACGCCGAGATCATGGTGTTGTAGCTGTAGATCGAAGGTTTGCCGTGGCTCTCGATAAACGCCATGATCCTGTCCATCTGCTCGAGGTCCGACGTGCGCGCGCACGCGCTGAGCGCGGCATTGCTCACTTTCTCGCCCAGGTACAACCCTTCGTCCACGAGCATCGCAAACAGCTTGGTCGCGACGACGAACTGGCGGTTCCGCGAGCACGTCGTGATGGCCGACGCGAACACGTCGTTCTTGGTGAGCTGTGCGTCGTAGGGGAGCGCCTCCAAAAAATCTTCAATGTCTTCCCAGCGGTTCAAGCGCCCGTACGCGAGCACGACGGCACCGTACGTGCGGTGGTTGGGCGTGACCTTGTTCTCGACCATCTCTTCTAATAGCTGGAACGCGCGCGAGATGCGGTCGCGGCTGCCGCGCGCGCACGCGTGGATTGCGCTCGTGTAGGTCACGACGTCGGGCTCAATGCCAAAATGGCGGGCAATGTGGAGGATGCCGACGGCGACCGTGGCGTTCCCGAGCCGCGCGCTCTCGGCGGCGACGCGGTTGAGGCGGTTGCGGTCGTCCGGCGTGTCGCGGATCTGGTGCTTGAGCAGCGCGAGCGCAGTCTTGCTGCGGTTGCTCTTGATGAGCGCGCCCACGAGCAGCACGAGCTCCTGGTGGGACCAGTCGTACTGCATGATGGGGAACTCGTCGAGGTAGGCGCGCAGCGTGGGCGACACGACGCTCGTGGCCATGCAGTCCTCCAGTAGCACGCGGAACTTGCCGCGGTCCATCTCGCGCCACATGTCCTTCTGGTACTTTTTGAACTTGACCGGCGCGTACTCGTTCGGGCGGTGGTGCCAGATCACGTACTCGTCGTCTCCGGGGGCAGCGGCCCCGGCGTCACCAGAAGCCGCAGAAGACGCACTGCCAGGTCGGTCAAACAGCGCGGCGTTAGGTGGAGAAGAAGGCGAGGCGACGTCATCGCCATTGCTGCTGGTGACCCGGGCGGCCACTTTGACGCGCGATTGCGTGGACTGCAGGCGTCGAGGCGAGCTGCGAGAGGCGGCCTTGGGCGCGGCAGAGACGGGCGCGAGCGTCGAGCATAGCTGCAAAGGCCGCAGCGCGCGGCGCGGCAGCACGGCGAGGCGGCGCGCGGCGGCGTGCATGGGCGTTGCGAGAGAGATGGCGGGCGTTGTAGGGGTGGTATTGGCCGGATGTGGTCGTTCGGCGAAGCGTTGGCCCACTCAAAACGTTGGCACCCTCTCCAAACGAATACGTGGATATTGTTTTAAAGAGGGGTGGGCCCTTTGGTGCAAAGACATGGGCCGGACGAGATTGAAGTCGTAAGAACCATCGTAAGAAGTCACAGTGATGTATTTACGAATTGTTTGCGCGGAATAGGTACAGAATCCCCTGTTTCGTGTCGGCAAGTTCGGAACCCCGTGCATCCTGAGCTGGATCTCGCTGTTTGACGTTGTCTAATTCAGTGTATTTGGATATTAAAACGGGAATTTGCAAAATACGGCCGTTTTTTTTAAATAAATGCAAAACGGTGCCGTCCGATTCCTTATTGAGCAACTTGTGGAAACTTCTGTCACTCGGGTGCGCATCCTCAACAGACCCTATGATCCACTTGTACTCTATAACCAAATCATACCTCACTTTTCCATGCC
>JAADXJ010000607.1:0-17873 GCA_023337735.1 Pythium biforme
CGACGCTTGTGAGTTGGCCGCGCCCAAACGTGGCCTCGCTTTTGTTCGGGTGGCTTATCGTTGGGTTCGCCCACCCGCCCCCCCACACACAAAGCAGCAGACCAAACCTCGCTCTCTCCCTCCCCAGGCCATTGGCCGGTCGAGTCGAGGGACAGACACACTCTTGACCGCGCCAACAAAAACCCGCACAGGGGACAGTCAATCATCAATTGGAGACCGGGAAGTGCCGCCGCTCAAGTTCTCCCAACTTTCCCAACAAACCCGACTGCGTTTTCCCACGCCAGCAAAGCTTCTCTCCTTCCTACGAGGGAAAGCGAAGAAGGGAAACGCTGCGCGGCATTTGAAAAAACAGAGAAGCAAGGGGAACCGAGGCCGCTTCACGGCCGTATCCACGCGCGAGTGCATCTCGAGAACGTACGGCGAGTGAGTGAGCGCGTGCGCGAAGGGGCGACGCGTCGAACGGTGGGTTGATCTCCCTGTGGAAGAGAAAACCCATACGACACAATACTGGGTACGTTTTGGTTGTGCATGTGCCATGGGTTGATGTGGGTACGATCGGGGTTTCTCATGTAACCGTTGGTGGTGGTGATGATCGTTCAATAGCAGTGTGAGCGTGCGCTGTGATGTACGCTCGATCGGGCGTCTCCCAGTCCGGGTTGCCCCACACGGCGTCGGCACCGACCATGTCGATGAACGAGCTCGAGGACGGCTTTTTCGAGCGAAGCAACTCAAGCAGCAGCAGCCTGAATGGCGACCCGGCGCTTGATCTGCCCACTTTTGGACAGCTCAACCCGTACGCCAAGTCCAATGGGAATGGGCGCGAAGAGCGCCGTTACCAACCCGTGCCTGGACTCAACCACTCGAAGGAATCGCTTCACTTCCGTCGTGGCGTTGGCCAGATCTTGAAGAAAGTGCACGAGGAAATCTCGCCGGCCGAGCTCGAAGTCCGCGCCAATACACCCGAGTTCAAGATCCACGTGGACGACTGGGTTGCCCATAACCAAAACGACAAGAACCAGTTTGCGTTGATCACACCGCTCAAGACGGTCGCGCGTATCCCAGCCGCGTTGATTATTATGGACGACTTGACGTCGAAGATCACGCACGAAAACGACATTTCGGGTTACTTGCGCAAGCGTGGCGAACGCAACCGCTCATACAAGCGTCGCTACATGGAGCTCAACGGCAATATTCTGGCGTATTACAAGAAGAAGCCCGAAAAGAATGGCATCCCACTCAGCCGAGAAGACAAGAAGTCGTACGAGCGTGGTGCGATTGATCTCGATCGGGTGACGTCAATCCAGCCCATCGATGTAAAGTCGGAACCGTTCGGTATCAACTTGGTCACGACGAACCGCACGTGGTCAATTTCTGCTGAGAGCGACCAGGATTACCAGCGCTGGCTCAAGTCGCTATGCAGCGTCGTCAAGTTCAACGCCGTTCACGTCACGTTCAAGCGCATGCTGCTTCTCCAGGAAGTTAGCTCGAAGGCTGTCACGGATGTGCGCATGGTGATCGCTACGGGCGACACGGTCGGTGAAATTGTCGAGCACATCTTCAACTGTTACAAGATGGCCCTTGATGCGGCTCCGTTGCGACCATACGATCCGACAAAGTACGTGCTCAAGGTAACGGGCTACCGCGACTTCATGATCGACCGATTCCGTGTCATGAACGAATACATGCACGTCCGAGAGTGCTTGCTGTCCAAGAAGACCCTCCGGTTGACTGTGGTCCATGAGTCGGTGATCCAAGAGACGGCGATGCGCAGCCTTAGCATTCGCACTGATCTCCCGTATGGAAGCACGAACCAGCTCTTCGACCTGTACGACGCTGACCAGCGCAACTCGATGCAGATGACAGGCTTGGGAGATGATTGGGAGCGATCATCTGGGTCTGCGAACAGTGCTATTCCTAGTGGCATTGTCCGTGAGCCGTACGCGATCAAGATTCGCCGAGTACTCAACATTCCCCGCCACACTTGTGCCCTCAAGCGAACATCCGAGGAAGCGTCGCTCGATTTCCGTCCACTGACCACTTCAAGTGTGATTGTTCGCATCGAGCTCTTCAACGGCGGAGAACTGCTTGAACGTGCACACTTCGAGACTTCTGACGTTCGGCTGAAGGCGCAGCGTGGACGTGACAATCTTCTATACGCAGAATGGGATAGCCCGATTTGGCACCAGTTCAACATCGACGTGTGCGATATTGTTCGAACGATGCGCATCCAGCTCACTCTCGTCGGTGTGAAGCGTGTGATTGGCGCAAAGAATGTCGAAGGGCAGGAGGAGAAAATCCTCGTGACGGGCATCAACGCGTTCGAAGTGGATGGTGTCCTTACTCAAGGCACGCGCTACGCTGCGATGTTAAACAACTTGAACGATTGCAGACAAGGTCCTATTCCGCACATTGTCGCGCTGGACGAGCCAATTATCCATGTCGACTTTCCTCGTTTCGAGACAGCCATCAAGTTCGACTGGTCTGAGGTTGATGGAAGCTCCAACCCAATGAATCGGATGGCCCGACGCACTATCGTCGGCAGTGCAAAGGCGCAGTTTGTTCAGAAGTCAGGGTGGCTCCAGAAAATGGGTTTCTCTCGCTGGAGTAAGTGGAGAAGTCGATGGTTCGAATTGGACCAGGCGACGTGCTCCTTGAGCTACGCGGAAGATGAAGCGGCTCCGAAGAAACACATCCCGCTGAAGAACTGCTCGGTGATTGTCGCAGACGAAATGAACGAGAAGTATAGCACCTATCCAGTGAACAAGGGTACACGTAAGGAGAAGCAGACATGGTGCTTCAAGATCCGACCGCAGAACTCGTCGCGCGACTACTTCATCCTTGCTGAGACGAAGCAAGAGCGCGAAGAGTGGATGCTGGCGATCCACGCCGTTTCGAAGGGTGACATGGATCCTCACAGCAACAACAACGAAACGTTCATGGTGGAGAGTGGAATGCGTCGACCGAGCTACAGCGATTTCACCGACAACAACGCTGAAGAGGCTGATGGTCGCAACATTCTTGAAGGCTTCGCTCAGGATCGTCGTGACTCCATGGCCCACACGAGCGATACAAGCAATTCGCAGCAAGACAACACGCTAGCAGACTTGCGCCGCGTCATTCTCATGGACCCGCTTTTCCGTCTTGGTCCGTACCAAAAGTCCCAGATGTGGGCGCACCGTGAGGAGTTCATGGACTTGCCCAGCGCACTTCCTCGCATGCTGTCTAGCGTGGATTGGACTGATCGTGAAGAAGTCGAGGAAGCTCTTGAACTCTTGCCGAAGTGGGCAGTTCCTGAGCACCCGGCAGCTTACATCGAACTACTCAACGGCGAATTCCCGAACGAGTCTGTGCGTGCCTTTGCGGTCGGCAAGATTGGACTCATGCGAGACACCACCTTCAGTTACTTCCTGCCGCAGCTGGTGCAAGCTCTGAAGTTCGAGAACCATCACATGTCTCCCCTTGCGATGCATCTTATTGAGCGTGCTATCAAGAACCCCAACCAGATCGGCTTCGATCTGTTTTGGAGCATGAAGGTCGAATCGCACAACCCACGCTACCGCGAGCTGTATGGAACGATTTTGAACACGTACCTCGACGTGTGCAGCCAGAAGATGCGCGCTATTCTCAAGCTGCAGGACAAGCTATTCTCCGCCGGTGGTATGTTCGATCGTATTTGCCACAGTGTCAAGGCGAAGAAGAAGGAGGGCAGTGAGGAAATGAAGCGAGTCGCCCGTGAGGGTCTGGCTGCTCTTAACGAGATCTTGCCGAGCTCGTTCCAGCTACCGATCGACCCTCGTATCGAGGTCAGCAGGATCATTGTGGAGAAATGTCGCGTGATGGACTCCGCGAAGAAGCCGCTGTGGCTCGTGTTTGAAAACGCTGAGGAAGGTGGAGAGCCCGTCACTGTGATGTTCAAGGCCGGCGATGACGTCCGCCAGGATTGCCTGACCCTGCAGCTGATCCGTCTGATGGACGAAATGTGGCGCGATGAGGGCCTCGACTTGGCGATGGAGCCGTACCGCTGTGTTGCCACGTCGCCTATGACTGGTGTTCTGGAAATCGTCAAGAACTCTGTCACCACGGCTGATGTCCACAAACGAGTCGGTATCCTCGGCGCCTTCAAGGACCCCAGTTTCTCTGACTGGATCAGTGCCAACAACTCGGATCGCAAGAGTCACAAGGCAGCAGTTGACTTGTTCAGTCGCTCATGCGCTGGTTACTGCGTGGCAACGTGCGTCCTCGGCATCGGTGATCGTCACAACGACAACATCATGGTAAGAACTGATCGTGGCTATCATAAAGGTGAACGGTCGCTAACGTGTGTATCTGCTGCTCACAGATTGAGACGTCTGGAAGATACTTCCACATCGACTTCGGTCACTTCCTTGGTCATTTCAAGTACCAAATGGGCGTGCGCCGTGAGCGAACTCCGTTCGTGTTCACGCGTGAGATGGCTCACGTGTTGGGCGGAACGGATACAAAGGAGTTCCACAACTTTGTTGACACCTGTTGCACGGCTTACAACATTGCGCGAAAGCATATGCACCTCCTGGTGTCTTTACTGCTGCTCATGGTGCCAGCTGACATGCCCGAGCTGAGAGGTCGCGACGATATCAACCATGTCGTGACCATGATCGGACCGGAACTCACCGATGACCAGGCGAAGGCCAGCTTCACAGAAGCGATCTACTACTGCCTCGACAACAAATTCAAGCGATTCGACAACACCATCCACATCTTGGCGCACGTCCTCGGCTAGGCCATTCGGAGACATCATCCCACGCGCTGTGTAAGTTATTATCGCGCCTATCACCTCGAAGGCAAGACCGCTACGTAGAACAGGTCTAGCAGCACACATGCATGGGGTGAGGGACCGCCGAGCTGGACCCGCTCACCTCGTTCGCTCGCCGGTTCCAGCTCGTCTTCGATGGTTGCTGCTTACGGTGTATCAAAATCGATGTTTACATGTTCCATAACGCTTCCTCTTTCACGTTGAATATGTCACAACTCAAGACTGACAAATGGAGTGCGGCAACAGAGAAAGCAAGGATGTGATCTACATTTCCAAGGGGGCAACGCAAGAGTCGACCGTCTATCGTCGGAAGCGCGGATTTCTGCCCTGCGGCGCGAATTTGAGCTCGCCGACGCCGCGCTTCTTCCGCCGCGCGTCGCCACCATCGGCACCACCGTGGACGCTGCCGTTGTTCTCGCGGCGGCGCTGCGCTTCCTGCTTCCGGAGCTCGCTCGCCGGGATGAACGACATCTCGCGCATGTACCCGCCGCCTTCCTTCTGCTCCTTCTTGTAGGCGCTGCGCTCCGACTCCTTGACCTTCTCGAGACGCAGACGCTCGGCGAGCGGCAGCTTCGCGAGCTTCTTCTTCTCCTTCTGGCTCTCGCGGTCCTGCGACGAGCCAAACTTGATGAGTGAGTCGACTTTCTCGCCCGTCGCGATCTCGTAAAACTTGGGCTTGCGCTGCGGCGCTGCGTTCGTCGATGAAGTAGGAGGTGTGTACTTTTTAGCCGGCTTGCGGCCCAGCAGCTCGTCGTCTTCTTCCTCCGATTCGTCGCTGGGGTCGATCTCCACCTCGTCTTCTTCGTCTTCCGAGACCAGATCGAAGCGGCCGCCGACCTCGGCGTCTTCTCCATCTTCGTCGTCGTCGTCGTCCGACCCGGCGTCGCTGTCCATGTCGTCGGCCTGGCGCTTCTTCTGCTGCTTGGCGTTGCCGGCGTTCGGGTGGAGCAGCCGGTACGTGTCGCTCTCCTCGTCGATCTCGAAGTCCTTGGACGAAAACATCTTGGCGAATCGGTCGTCGCCCAGCGGGTTCGCAAAGCTGTCGCCAACCGTCTCTTCTGTCTCCTCGTCGTCTCCTTCGGCCTTCGCCTTCTTCTTCTCGTCCGCGAGAAGCAAGCGCTCGGCCGCCGCGCGGTTGACCTTTGGAAGGCGGCGCTGGATCGTGATGCGGTTGGCTTGCTTGGCCTCCATCTTGGCCTGGATCTTCTCTTTGCGCCACTGGTCGTACGCGAACGGCTCGGCGATGGCCTTGACCTTGGCGTACAGCCGCGCGTCCATGAAGAAGCCGTGCATGTACGCCTTGAGCAGCGGCGTGCCCACGAGGTGCTCGAGCCCAAAGGCCGTGATGTCCTTGCGCGTAACAAACTTGTAGTCGTCGTACACCGTGGACTGGGCCTCTTCTTCGAGCTCCTCGGTGAGCGAGTCGAGGAACGAGCACCACTTGGGCGCGATGCCCAGCTCTGGGATGTAGTACGACATGACGCGCTCTTGCTCGCCGGCCACGAGCAGCACGCCCGATTTGCCCTGCGAGCCTTCGACTACGCACACGTCGCGCACTTCGGCCGACGTCTCGACGTTCGTGAAGATTTCGCCCGAGTGCTTGTCCCAGATCTTGATGACCTTGGCGTCCGACGAGAGCACTTTGCGCGCATAGTCGTGGAACGTCAGGTCCACGATGGGCAGCCCGTACTGGTGGCTCTTCGTGAGCAACGGCCGCGACGAGCGCAAGTCGTACAGCAGGCAGTTGCCGTTCGACGTGCCCACCCCGAAGGTCAGCCCGTCGTCGTCAAACGACAGCGCCGTGACGCCCACGGGGCTTTCACTCGTTCCACCAACATGGGCCGCGACCGTGTCGAGCACGCCCACGCGCTTTTGCGTGCGCGTGTCCCAGCACTCAACCACGCCGTCCTCGCAGCCGACGCCCAGCAACTGGTGGATCGGGTTGAGCTTCACGACGTTTGCGGCCGAGGAACCGAGCTCGAGCGGCGCCATGAAGCGGCCTTCGTCCAGGTTCACGCGGTACACGTCCGAGGCCGACGCGGCGATGTACATCTCGCAGTTCTCACGGTGGTAGCACATGTCGCGGCCGAATTTCGGGATGCGCAGGTTGTAGTGCGAGCCGTAGGGCGCATGGAACGCGAGCGTGCGGTCCGACTGCAAGAACGCGAGCTTGCCAAAGTCGTTCGAGAGGATCTCAAACTGGACGACCTCGGCGTCGAGGCGGCGCTCAAACTTGAGACTGAGCTCGCGTACGTCAAACACTTTGACCGACGGCGGGTACATGCCCGTCGCGACGATGTAGTTGCCGTCGTTGCTCATCTTGACGCGCTGCGAGCCCGACGGGAAATGAAAGTCCTGGAGCAGCTCGACGCGGCGGCGGTAGTCCTCGTCGCGCGAGAGCGCCTTCTTGGTCTTCTCGGCGACCCATTGCGGCAGCGTCTTGCCCGACGCGAGGTTGTAGATCTTGACGCCGTTGAGCGACGAGGCGGCGAGCGCGGCCATGGTGTCGACGCGCGGCTACAGGGATCGCTTGACCGGATAGACAGCGAGTGCCGCTTCGAGGGTGACTGGTTCGGACCTCTTCGCCAATCAAGCAAGTGGGGCGACGACGTGTCCCTACCAAACAAACGCATGGCCGTGTGGATAGTAAGTTTGGGGAACCAGGCGTTATATTCGGAACAACCAGGTGTTCTATTCGGGATATGGCTACACTTGGTGCACTGTCGTCGCCATGGGCTCGCCGGCACCTACCGCGCTGGGCTCGCCCGTGTCCATGCGCTTGAGCGCGCGCGGCAGCAGGTCAGGCGTCCATTCGCTACAGCGCCGCCGTGGCGCGCTGAGCTTGGCCATCGCGACGTTGCTCACGGTCGAGAGCCGGGCCTTTTCGTGCTGCTCGGCGACGGCGCGGAACGCACGGCCGTTCCGTAGCGCGCACTCGACGTTGATCTTTTGCTGCGGCGAGAGCGTAAAGAGGTCGTCGTCGATGAGCACGGCCGCGAGTTGGCTCAGAAAGTACGTGCTCACGGCCGGCGACACGTCCTCGAGGATCTTGAAATCCTGGATCGAGAGCGAGTACAGCACGCACTTCTTGGTGATGGCCGTGGCGGTCGAGACCGTGCGGTAGATCTCGTTGGGCTGCGCCATGAGCGAGTACTGCTCAAAGACGGCGTTCTCGCCGACGATGCGGCCTTCGTTGGTCTCCGAGTTGAGCAGGTCGCACTCGCCCTCGACGAGGAAAAACATCTCCATGCCCGGTGCGCCGCTGCGGCACACCTTTTCGGACCGCACGATGCACAGTGGCTTCATGAGGAAGAGCGCGTACGACACGAACCCCTTGAACGAGTCCTCCATCACAGTAATCAACGGGATCGCGAACAGCGTCTCGCCGGCGACCAGGCGCGCGAGATCGAAGCGCAAACTGGGGCTCATCTTGTCAAAGAGCTGTGGGTCAAACCGTAGCGTGAGCAATCCAGCCGCGTCGTCGATGTCGTGTCCCGTTGTCGCGAACGCACCTTTTCTTCGGGGAACACACTCGTGCAGTTCAACGTATGTTGGTAGTGCTGTCGGTCCACGTGACGAGGCAAGGCAGAGAGGTTAGACCATCATCCTGAGCGAGCAGTGATTCATTTTCCAACCACGACGCACCATCTTGATGTTGGCGCCGAGCCGCGCGCTCACAGTCGAGTCGCGCAGATAGTCCTTCATCTCGGTCATGCGCAGTCGGTACTCTCGGTCGCTCGGGTCCAAGTTCTTGATGAGCGTGACGACCGCCGAGATGATATATCCGTACACGGTCGCGTTGAACACGATGAGCAGGATCACGAGCCCGAGCTCGTAGGTCGAGTACATACTCGGGCGGATGTCGCCGTAGCCGACGGTCGTGAAGGTCGTGAACGCCCAGTACATGGCCGCGACGTAGCGGTCGCTGAGGGACACGCGTTCGGAGCACAGCATGCCACGACTAGGAAGTGACGACCCCGACGAGGAAGACGAAGAGGACGAGGACGAAGCACTAGACGGCGACGGGATGTGGTCAGGCTCGGAGAAGAAGTCGTCGCACCAGTTGCGCACGCCGTCGCCTTCGCTCGCGAGCATCGCGGCGTGGAACGCGCACGCGTTCCAGTGGCAAAAGAGCGACATGACCATGAGCAGCTTGCCGAGTCGCTCGGTCGACGGGCTCAGCTGGATAAAGTCACGCAGCCGTCCGGCCACGCGACTGAGCTTGATCAAGCGCGCGAGCTTAAGCAGCCGCGCCACGCGGAAGAGCCGCAGTAGCTTGGTCGGGAAGAACTTGATGCTGGCGCCGCCCATGAACGCACGCGCCATGTCGTCGATGGGCACGGTCGACATAAAGTCCACGATAAACCAGCCTTTTACGTACCGGCGGAAGATCACGCGCGAGTCGAACACGAGCAGCCGCTCGTCATCAAAGTACGCCGTGCGGAAATTGAGGAAAATGTCGACGCCAAAGAAACAGTCGATGATGTTCTCGATCAGCAGCCACCCGTCGGTCGCGTCGGCGTTAAAGCCCAAGCGGAACGGCACGACGATGATCGAGTACAAGATGGCGAGGCCCACGATGAACTGCCACGTGAGCACGAACGGCTCCTGCGGGTGGAAGATGTACGTGCCCTTGAGCAGCGCCTGCTCCGAGTGGAAGTTGGGCTTGGGCCGCGTCGTGGTCGACGAGCGGATCTTGGCGAGGATGTCGTTCAGGTTGCGCCGGCTTTCCTGCTGGCTTCGGCGCACGGCCTCGGCCATGACGGCGGGATTTTGCCAGGCGCTCTGTGGTGCCTGCGACAAGGCAGAGGCGGAGAGTTTTGGCTCCAGGCGTGGCACCAGGCGAGCTGCCACCGCTATGGCAGCGGCATGCCCCGCTGGATTGATTGGCAGAGGCGTCACCGGGATAACTGGTGGCGTGGGCGTGGGCATCGGCTTGCCTAAGATGAGCCGTTCGGATCCATTTGCAGTGGCGTCGTTTTCTTCGTCTTCGTCATCTTCAACGACGCCGTCAATCACTTCTCCGATCGAAATTTGTCCACGTTCTCTCGCCTTGCCGAGCCGCAGAGTTTGGACCGTTGTACTACCCGGTACGGGTGTCCGCGACACCAGTGCGCTCGTAGCAGTATTCTCCGTCGTGGCAACGCGGCTGTCGTGCTGCTCCTGACCGTTGGAAACGATTTCAACAGGCGGTTTGGATTGTGCGACGAAGGATCCGACTTCTACGAGCTTGCTGTCGCCTGTGGGGGCGTGCACGGGCGGTAATTGCTTCGGTTTGCTCGTGAGCAGCGCGTCTAGCGCGGCCTTTGCATGGTTAGTTGGTGGTGGCGCCGCCGCTTCGCTCTCGATTGTCTCCGGGGCCATGCTAGCAAGCGACGCTGGAAGTGATAACGCCGTGGCAAGAGCAAGCGATGCAGCGATCGCCGGGTCGATCTTGCTGCTCGTGCGAGACGATGCGGAAGACGTCGTGGACTCAATCGGGCGGTTCGATTTCACCATTTGTCCAACGGAAGACGCCGTCGTGAGCGCGACGACCTCATCCGTCGCCGCCTCGGCCTCTCGCTGCTGGAGGCTTGGGAGCACCTTGGTGGGATCACGTGGTTGGTCACAACTTTCGTTCTTCCCCTTGGCATCGCCATTCTCCACCTTGTACAACGGCGCTACACGGCTATTAGGTGTCGTTGGGCGTCCTGGTGGCGGACGCACGGTCTTGCGCATCGTGGTGCGCGCGAGCATCGTCGACGTCACCATCTTTCTCTCCATCTCGTCGTCGCGGAACAGCGCGTCGTTCTCGTCGTCGTCGTCGTCGTCGTCATCGTCGCTGTCGTCCATGTTACCTGCTTCTTTGATCGTTCCCGAGTTCTCTGCTCTTCGACGCATGCGCTTGGACGTGTCCTTGGCGGCGTCTTTGAAATGCCGAAGCACTTCGGGCCAGCTCGTGCTGATCTTGGAGATCGCCTGGCGCGACAGGAACGTCAGCTCGCAGTACGACTTGGCAATCGCCGAGCAGATGCGCACGCCGTTGCCGTGCTCGTGGTCGTACACTTCCAGTTCGCCAAAGTGTTCGCCCACCGAGAGCGTCGCGAGTCGCCACTCGCCGCCCGGTGCGTGGCCTTTGGCCATCGCGACCGACACCGACTTGGTCATCTGCACTTTGCCCTTGAGTAGGAAAAACACATGCGCCGCGATCTCGTGCTGCACGTAGACGTACTCGCCCCGGAGCACGTTGAACGGCCGCATGCTCAGCACGATCGCGCTGATGAGGCTCTCGTGGCACTGCGTAAAATAGCGAACGTTCGTGACGACCTTGGCATGGATGTGGTGGATCATCTCGTTGCGCATGGCCGACGGCAGCCGGTTGAGAATGTTTTTCTCCTTGAAGACCGAGCGGTTCTGGTAGTAGTACTCGAAATGGTCGCGGATGCGCTTGCTCATGTACGCCGGGATGCTGCGCGAGATGATGTATTCTTTCACGGTCGTGAGCCGCTCGTCGTAGAGCGCGGCCGCGACGTCGAGGTTCGACACGAGCGTTGTGATCGTGCCGATCACGTACCCAAAGAACGACACGCCCACGGCCATGATCGTGATGTGGAAGAGCCGCTCCATGTTGTTCTGTGCGAGCACGTCGCCGTAGCCGATCGTGACCATGGTCACGATGGCCCAGTAAACGGAGACCAAGTACTGGAGCGTCGGCTCTTCGTTCTGAAAGTCGTACGCGTAGACCCAGGATACGGCCACGCTCTTGTCATCGCTCGACGGCGCGTTGTTGCCGATCGCAAACCACAGACACGCGACCAAATGCGAGAGAAACAGCATCGTGAGCGCCAGTTTACTGAGCGAGACCAGGCTCTGGTTCGTGTACACGGCGTCTTCGAGGTTGAGGAACATTTTCGTGAGCTTGCGGATGCGCGCGAGCTTGAAGAGCCGGAGGATCTTGAGACTTCGCAAGAGCTTGGCTGACGCGAGCGCCTTGGAGGCCTTGCCATCGGATGGGCCGCCAAACCACTGCGACAAGTTGTCAAACGGGAGCGTCGAGAAAAAGTCGATGAAGAACCAGCCGCGCAAGTACGACCGCACGACGGTCTTGGAGTCGTAGGCCACTTCACCACTGGGTACATGCACGCCCGTGATGAAATTGAGCGCAATGTCCACGAAAAAGAACACGTCGAGCACATTCTCGAACGTCGCGAAGCCGCCGGTGGCGTCGCGCTTGAAACACACGCGGTAGGGCACGACGCAGGTCGTGTACAGCACGCAGCCCGTGATGAGCAGATCCCACGACATCTTGTGCTTGGTCTCCGGGTCGATCATGTAGTTGGGTGCGCGTTGCTTGCGGAACCGCTGGCGCAGTGGCCGCGCCACAAACGCCGGGATGGACTTGCGCACGGCGAGCCACAGCATGCTGCCGCGCTTCATTTGCCGGGGCTTCTTCGGACTCGACGCGCCGGACGGCAGGAAGTGCGGCATTGCGTTCTAGGAAGAGAGAAAGATCGAGTGTGCGGGGCAGTCTGTCGGTCACTCTGGGATCACCGTGGCATGAGCGAGGAGATGAGTGAGTCCTCCTATGCTGCACACACAGTCGGCGGCGTCGAGGCCAGCATCAACTTGGCACTTGAACGGAGTCACCCACGTTGTGCCGCACCGATCACGATAACGTCTCTGCCAACGCTCTCCTCACAGGAGTACAGCTGGCGTGAACAGTTCGTTCCATCTATAGACTATAGACGACGCTCGGTGCAAAGTCGACAACTTCACTTGCAGGCAAGTAACTGACCAGCCAACCGTTCCCAGCGCGGCTTTGTTTTTCGACAGCCGTGAGGCAGTCCACATCACATACAAAATAGGAAGTTATCACGGCGTGGAATAGATCAGTGTAGAGTTGGAATCCAGTCAAAGGCCACCCACGAAAATGCATTGTTGACCCCTCATGCGTACCCTCGATGGAGAATGTCGACACGAGGTTATGGCTAGTGGCACTCTTGATTCAGAGACGGGTGCGGCGGCACACGTACGCGCAAACGCTCGGCGCCCTGCGCTTGCCAACTCCTTACTGGGACTTCTTGTCGTCGGTCTTCTTGGCCACAGCGTCTTCGGCCTTAGCGTCGCGCTTGGCGCGGCGCTGGGGGAAGATACTGAAGATCACAAGAATACCAACGGAGACGACGTGCGGCAGGAAGTACCACGACGCCCAGATGCGAAGGCAGCGGCGAACGTCGAGGATCTCAAAGGCCACGCCGGCGTACTGCATTGCGACCCACGTGATGACCGTGCCGACAATGTCGTACGCGAAAGCGAGCGGGTGGCTCTGGCCCTTGAAGTACGTGAGGAAGATGGCGTGCGGGTACATGTTGCGGTCCTCCGTGTAGTGGAAGTACGGGCGAACGCGACGGCGAAGCTGCTTCCCGGCTTCGATGTAGAAACCACCGAGGATGAAGAACAGGTAGTAACCAGGCGAGAGACCCTACACGAACACGACACGGATAGTAAGACCTCACCCTTAACAGCATCAGTGGGGAGGCCGTCAGTGAACGTACGTGCCACAGCGCGCTGACGAAGAACGACGCCATCGTCGAGAGGAGGCCCGGCTTGCCCGCCTTGGAGAGACTGACGCGCTGGTAGATGTACGTGTTGATCCACCGCGCAACGCCCATGTTCCAGTTGTTGATGCCGACCCGCACGCTCGTGGGGAGCTCGACGCACAGAATGTCATTGTTCGTGATACCGTTCCACTTGCCGGTCTTCTCCACGTAGCCAACACCGGCCAGCGCACTGGCAGCCTCGGCGAGCGACCACGCAATGTACTACACACAACACATACTGCCATCAGTATCGAAAAGGAAGAGCAACGCTGGGTCAAGAGACGATTTCGTACAAAGCGGAAGCGGAAGAGCATGATGCGGAAGCACATCGCGAGGCAGCGCTCAGCCCACGACGCCTCCGGGAAAAAGTCGGGCGAGTCGATCACATCCACGGGGAATTCCATCGACAGGAAGAAGCCCGCAGCAGAGACCTACACAGTGCGAGTCCCAAGTAAGCATCTTTCGACCCACTTGTCACCGTCTTTTGAAACCAGTGCAGCGTACCACGACGACGAAAAAGTTGCGCGCGTGGACCAAGAACGGGGCGAAGCGAATGTTCTATCATAGAGCGCGAAACAAAGTGAGCAAAACACACACTCAAAGAGCGAGCGAGGCCGCCATCGATGAAAGGACGCACCTTCATCCAGCTGATGTAGTCCTTGTACTCAAACGCCGGGCCGGCGAGGAACGTCGGGAAGAAGAATGCGTAGCCTTTGCACATCGGCCAGCGGACACGGGTTAGCACGTCAAGTGATTGAGCCACGGCGCATGAGTTTTGCGCTTACTCAAGTACGGGAGGAGCGCCGGTACGTCCACAAGGTGGTTCTTGACCATGGTCGGCGTCATCTTGTCCTTGGGCAGCGCGCCGTCGCTGTAGTTGATCGCGACGCTGCTCAGCTTGAGCGTCAGGATCATCTGGGCCGAGTCCCACACGATGTCCGGGCTGTGGTACTCGCGGTAGTAGTGGCTACACATACACAAACGCATCCGAGTGTGAGCCATGCATCCCGTCTCTGTCGTACCGGAAAAGCGGTCTCACCATCCAACAAGGTACGCGAGCAACAAGGCGAGCACGAGCTTGCCGACAATCTTACTACAAAGCATATTCAAAGCAAGTCAACCAGCGAGCATCCGAGTCGATGGACGCGAGCACAGCAGCTGCATACCGAGGAGCGATGAACAGCAGCGCGTACACCGCGAGCGCCGACGCGATCGAGTGGACGATCGCATAGTCGAACACGAAGACACCGGCGTAGATGCCCGCGAGAATGTTGAACACGTGGCCTGGCAAAAGAGAGGCAGTGCTATCCGTTAGGCGAGTCACTAGGTTTCGTGGTGATGCGCGACAACCGTACGCAGCGACTCGGACTTGAGCAGGTGCACGAGCGGCGCGACGAAGCTGCAGGCCGCGAGCGTGATGATCAGGCGGAAGCCGTTGAGCGGGAAGCCTTCATTGATGGCGATCTGGTCGACGTGCTCGCGGAAGAACGTCATCGTGTCGGAGGCAACGAAGACGAACGGGGAAATCCACTTGTGACGCTGCGCGCGACCTGCCCGATGACATCGCCGATGTGGCGCGAGGAGCTCCTCCATTTATCCATTGGCTGTAAAGCTCACGGGTGGATTTTCATCCAATCATGTTGCCTTTGAAAAGTACTAAGCCAATCAATCGCCCATCCTCAAATTAGCCTTTCAAACGTGACCTCCCGGACGTGAAAGGGTGCGGCTGCGACGGGCACGTTGCGGAGACGCAGCTTCCTGTGATAGATGGGGGAAGGCATTTGAGAGGGGTGTGCGTCAGATAGGAGTCATAGAGGCCATGGCGAAGGTATGGTTACCACATACCCTTGGGCTGAGCACTGGAGGAGATCGAACCGCGCGAGGTGGTCCGACGGCGTTTCGTTGGTTGTGCCCTTTGCTGGTGGCGGCTGGCTAGCGGCATTCCCGGTGGGCGAGAGCAGGGACAGGCGGCGAGTGGAGGTCGAAGTTGCTTTCGCGTCTTGCAGCGTTGCATGGGGCATCTCCTCGAGCAGCTCGAGGAAGGATGGCCACATGCGCAGCACGAGCTCCTGGAACTTCTTCTGCCGATTCTAGCGTGGTGAAAACACCTGTCAGCCATGCCTGTTACCTGATAAGGTACTTATGAAAGCCAGGATCAAACCTCTTGGTTCTTCACGCCACCTAGCTCCGCGTCGAACGCTCGACGAAACACTGAAAGCGCTTCGTGGTCGTCGACAATCTGAGGGAGCAACTTGAGCACCGGCTCACACAGCGTTGCTACACCATGAAACAGTCAGTGCTGGATACGTCAGGCAGCGCGCAACAAGCGTCCGTGCCAGCTCACCAGCCATGGTGTGCGGCTTGAGCCACATGGAGCTTTGCATCGTAGTCATGTATTCCGCGAGGATGGGCAGCGACACGAACGGAGCGATAATGAGTGGAGGCATCTTGCGGACGAATGTCTGGATCTCTTCCGGATAGGACTGGACTGGCACGCTTTTGATTCCCATCGACGGCGGTGTAGGTTTCGTAAAAGCATTTGTAATAGCACGCCACCCTGTGCGGCGTCTCAAGATCTCGTCTTGTTCAATGTCGATGGGCGAATCGATCGTGCCTCCCCATAGTTTTTCCTTCGTGCGATAGACGTCGAGTCGCTGAGCGAGCAGCGTTCGAATGGGAATCTTGCACCAACACGCTGCCAATTCGCGGACTTCTTTTGTCTGGTCGGAGAGCCTCAGCGAGTTGTTCTTTTTACGTCTAGGCAGCTTGCTTGTCGTGCGTAGATGGACGATAAATTCGACGAGGAGGAACAGCTTATCGTTGATGTTGTTCGTCCGGACGACGAATTTGTACTTGTCCTCTTTCGTCGACTTGCGCGAGAATTCCCAGACGTCTTCTACCGCTGGATTCCAAAACACGGGAATCTCATGCACGTTTCCAACGATCGTACCGCCAGTCGCGCGCCACGGCTGAACACCACCAGTGTTTGTGGCCTTGGTGTGATGACGGCGTTTCTTGCTCGTGGGATCGTCTTGCTCCTGGTACAACGCAACGTGAACAGAGCGCTTGACGACATCCTCTTCTCTCGTATCAAACGGCTTGGGAACACCCGTAGCTCTCTTGAGCGAAACAATCGCGTGGGCTTGCCATGACTCTGCTTGGCTAAGAACCATTTTGGCGTCATCGTCGTCCAATTCCGACGGGGATGAACGGCCAAGGCCCAATATACCCGATTCCTTCTTTGCGCTTACACGGATAGGGTCTTGAGCAAGACCAACGATTGTTTCTGGGCATGGAAAACCCAGCGCATGCTCCATCGACACTTCGTGGAGGTCTCGACACACATCGGCTGACGTGAGCGCTTGACGGTAGTTTGTTGGCACGCCCAACAGCATCAGTAGATTCTTGTCGAGGTCCATCGGCGCTCCCCGGATTACCTTCTTTACTGCAGAACACGCTAGTCTAGAAACTGGGTCGAGGCTCTGAAGCATTTCATGTTGTCGACTCCTGGAGATAACCCCGTTTTTATGAAAGCCCTCCAAAGTCTTCATGAACCCGATGAAGTCCTCTTCATGAATCACCCCATCGCCTGCATTCTCGACCGCGTCCAACAAAGCATCCTGCTCTTCGACGGATAACTCCACTTGGAGTACCTTATAGACGAGGAACTCGAACTCATTCTCGTCAAGCGAACCGTGCTTGGACGTATCCACGGACTGGAACCCCTGACGCATCTCCATTTCTCGACGTTTGGATAAAAGGTAGGCCTTCAGCCCAAGCTGCCTTTTCACGAGCTGATTGAACTCATGGAAGTCCATCTCACCGTTCTTGTCGAGATCGGCTCGATGTATCTCACGATCGAGCTCTCTGGAGGAATATTCGTGTCCAAGCGCACGAAGAACGTGGCCGATGTTTCGTTTACTGATCGTGTCAGTATGCTCCGTGTCGAAGAAATCGAAGGCTCGACGTAGAGACGTTTTGAGCACTTTGTAGTATTCTCGATCTGACTTGGATCTCTCGTCTGAGCCTTCATCCTCGCCACTTGCGTCGCCACTCTCCGTGTATTCTTCTTCCTCTGATCCAGATTGGTTTCCACGAGTTCGCATGCTTCGCGGCTGGCTGTGTAGCTTCCGTACTTCTTCGAGGTCAAGCCCGGAGTCGGAATCAGCGCTGTGCCCATCTTTACCACTTCCCACGTGTCTGTCGTGAGTCGACTCAATACTATGAGCACGCCTTCTGTTTGTCTTTGAGCGCAGGCGCGCGCTTTGACTGCGAGCTCTCAGTGGGCGTGAGGCGGGCGTCCGTTGGGGGGATGTCGATGCTCGAATCCTTCTTGCGTGCAATTGTTCTCGTGTGTTGCGAGAACGACCGCGTGTTGCTCTATGAGGACGAGACGATACTGTAGACTGTGTTCGACTCTTGCGCTTCACCGAGTCGGCTTTGCGATCTCTGGCAGGCTCTTTCGATTTGCGCCTGTGTCGGCCATCGCTGTGCGACGATTC
>JAADXJ010000608.1:0-17865 GCA_023337735.1 Pythium biforme
ACAAGAAGCTCGTCGAGTCGGCCACGTCGTAGACCATGGATCATGGCATGGCTGGTGTCCCCACTCGAGGCAGCAGAAGTGGCACTTGCCAGCGATCGCTGTGCCACGTGTTGTCCTGTTGATAATACATACGTTGATTGATATGTTCAGAAGCGCCCCGTGTACGACAGTCTCCATAGAACTGTTTTCGCGTCCGGTGAGATTTGAAAAGGCATCCCATCAAGTTCAGCTGGTCACCACCATGGGACGTCGTGTCGATCATAGAGCTTTCTTGCTGCATTCATCCGAACGGCGCGATTTTATTCGACCGGATGAGACCTCGGTGGAAGTCTCTGGAGAGACAGACGCCAATCGGACCAAAGTAACGGAAAGGGGCAAGCTGCAGTTTGTTCGCCCTCTAAGCTGTATGCTCAAATTGTAAATACACCAAGGATATTATTCTATAAATGCATAAATGCTCTCATTTACCCCACACATAGAACGAAACAATTATAAATTTCAACAGTTATATCAAATCATAGTGGTGCTTAGAGCGCGAATAAACTGTCCTCGGTAAACATAAATTCAAATTGGCGTCGTCTTACTGTACTGCGCTACGGACGGCGCGAAAGATGTTGTTTTGGGACGTGATACACAGGACACAACCCCACGCTGGACTGACATGTATCGTGGCTCCCAGTCACCACAGCCCATGGTCCACCCCGGCGTGCAGCATACTGTACTCACACTGTACGTAAGGCGCAGCTTTCCCAGGAAGCTGGAAGATGCCATGACATCAGGATACCGCTCCAAACGACCGGGAATCCGGAGACCAACGCGAGGGCCTGCCACGTCAGTCGCCTACTTGCGTTCACTGGATCCAATGGCGCGATCGGGCGGATAGATCCTTGACCAGGTGTCGCCTTTCGATGTGGTTGTGGCGACGTTTGGCAGAAGAAGCCAGTGGACGGCGCGCAACCGTGGCAACTTTGACAGTGGCAAATTGCCACACAACCGTCGCCGTTGCCATGACGTTTTCCGGAGAGTTGCCCGGCACGCGACCTAACCGCCACGGCGACGGCCATGGATATTTTAGCAAAGCACGGTGGAAACCGCAATAACATATATGTTACACAATAAGCAGCGACAGCAGACGTGGGGATAGGCCTGCCGCGCGGGCATTACTCACGGCATGTCAGCGCGGTCCACCGTCATTTGGCAATCGCCTGCCATCCGATCGCCCGCCGGTCGTCAAAGTGTCTCGTCCGTCAAGACCGTGCTGTCGTGCGGTCGCACGATCGTTGAAGTGGAGCCGCGCGCACTGGCGTCCAGTAAGGTTGCCTGCCGTGACTCACGGCAGGAGGAACTCACGAGTTCCTCCGGGCGACGGTCGGCGCGCGCGAGTGGCGTGAGTGCGTGAGTCACGGGCGAGCACTGTGATGGCGTTCGGCTTTTAGCTGGACGGCGCGGCCCGAACAGCGCCGTGATTGGCCCCGCAGCACTCAGAGTTCAGCACCCCTGCCAGCGGCAGTGGACAACAAGGATGTCGGGGCTGGCGCTCTTGGCGCTCGTGTTGTTGACAAGGGACCCCCCACGCCGCCAACGGCTGCCTTCGGACACAGTGGCACGCTCCCCCGGGAGCGGAAAACGTATGGATTGACATGGCTCCGGACTCTGGAAGAGATCCAGGGCCGCTTTGCCGTCGATCGGGCTGTCATCGCTGCTGTCGCGCAGAGCACCCAGAAATCCAGCACCGCGACCAAAGTAACAATCACAGGCTCGAGGACAAACTCGCGCTGCTGCTGTGTATCCCCGTACAGTCGTGTCGTCAGACAGCGGAAAAGGCACTCACTCGCCGGTGCCAGCTTCCTTTCGTTTCCTCTGTTCTCCCGGGAGTTCTGGATTCTGGACGACTTTTGAAGCGTTTCTTCGTCTGGGAGTTGTGGACCGTGGGCGAGGTACGTACTGTTGGGTGATCTGCGGAACCAACAAAACGACCCGCAGACTATACTGCGGACCGCGAGCGAACCGCAGTATAGTCTGCGGGTCGTTTTGTTGGTTCCGATTTGTATGGAAGACCGCTGACGGCTGAATCAACAGGGCCTTCCAACGCACATACAATCGCGCCGACCTGCCAACTCTCTTTCAGTCCGGAACACGGTCAACACACTCACTCAGGAATCAGACTCGGCCCCGTACTGTACACCAAGTGCACACCAACGAAACGCCAACAATCCCAACTTCCAGTTCGGGCTCCCTCGTTCTTCCCCTTCGTCCCCCCAGGGTTCTATCCAGGACACGTGACTCGACGGGCTCCTCTCGATCCAGTTTACCAGCCCCCCAGTTAGACGTCGCAGACTGGATTTTGTTGGGACGGAGGCTCGTTCGGTGGGATACCCATCGCGTTCTCGCTCGCGATTTGCTGTTGCTGCTCTTCCCCCGTGTGGTGGATGCTGGCTCGCGTTTTTGTTGGATCCCAACGACACTGACGGATCCGCCGGGCTCGCTTTAGGACTAAGCCTCGGGAATGGCGTCGTGGAGATACCCGTTCAACGACCCACACGCGGAGGCCACGAGAGGAGACAGCAGTGCCCCCCCCACACGGTCTCTCGCCAACACAGACGCGCGATTCGAGCACCCGTGGGCGTTCCAAACCACCACTAACCAACAAGACTTCCAACACCACACGAACCCCACGACAATCCCATTGTCGTCTCCGGACCCGATCGTTTCGTTCCACCCGGTGATCGACGCCTCGGGCTCCTTGTCGTCCAACTCCCCAGGTGGGAACTTTGGGCGATTCATCCACTCACAGTGCGACCAGGAGCTCTTCAATGACGAGTACTTGAGGTGCGTGCTCGCGTGGTCATCTTCACTTCCTACCGCGAGGGGTCTAACCGATTCTGCTGACTTTGTTGGACGCTGCTTCAACCCGGATCGTTCGGATTCGTTTTTCCTCTTCAACCAACGAAAGATCCAACAAAGCCAGCGGCCACAAGAACCTGCGCTGCTTCCCGCACTGCTGCGGCGGGCACAACCCCAGGAGCTTCTGCGGCTCGGGACTCGTTGTCGAGTGCGCACTGGCCAACGCCGAGGTCGTGATCGGCCGCTTCGAGGAAGTCGTCAAGTCCCCGCACGGCTCAACCAACACCGCCAACGCCAACGATGGCCCCGCTCCCAACACCAAACCCGCCAACGTCCAACACGCCGCCGGGTTAACCAACCAACTCCACCACGATCTGGACGCCGCCGCACCAGTTCATTCTCCGGACGCGTCTCCGGATTTCTATCCTAATTCGACCGACCGAATTATCATCCCTGGCCGTGCGTACTCGCGCCGCGAGCTCTTCCAAGAGCTCAAGTCCCCAGACAACCCGTTCGGCATGTGGTTCAAGGGCACGCCCGTGGCGCCGCCTTCCGTATCGATGTCCGCATCCGCGCGGCCGCGGTTCCACCTCAATGGCAACCGCGCCTCGTGGCACTACGGCTGGCAGTCTTCGCGGCTCAACTGCAAGAACCTCCACGTCTTCCGCGTCTACTTCTTCTCGGTGCCCAGCGAAGAGAGCGACACGCTCACGTGCGTCGCGAGCGTCGGCTCGCCGCCGTTCCGGATCTCGTCCTCGCGGAAAGCACGCAAGACCTTCAAGAGCTCGCCGTCCATGCAGAGCCTCGCCGACTCGGTCTCCGGGGACGACCAGGTCTCGATCCCGCAGTCGTCGCCGCGCGGCGCCATGGCAGTGCCAGGCGCAGGCACAGGCGGCGACGACGACCGGCTCAGCGTCGACAGCTTTGACGGTGCCACGACAAGTACTACCACCACGACACCTACGCTGCCGACGCTGCGGTCGCGGTCGTCGTTCGATCTTGGGCTCGGCGGCTTTGGTAGTTTCACGCCCACGAGTGCCAGCGGCGACATGCTGCCGTCGCTCTCGAGCCGCCTCTCACGGGCATCCACGACAACGGCGATGGATCCGTTTGCCAGAGACTACGACGCCGAGCCGGACCGCAAGCGGCTCACACGGTCGGCGTCGCTGCAGTCCGACTACTACTCGTCCCACACCACCAACAGCCTGACAACGCGGGAGCCGCGCTCCCATACGTTCCCCGTGGACGAGACGACGTCTCACCAGTACTCGCATACGAGAATACCCATGGCGTCACCGGCGACACACACGCCTGTGCGGTCCCGCAGCGGCATGATGAGCATGGACTCGCTGCTCAACTCGGCACCGCCGTTTCCCACCTCGGCCTCCAGTTCCCAGCCCGCGTTCGCATTTCCGGTGGAGCCAGCGTTCCGCCCGTCGCTTGCAACGATCTCGGTGCCGCCGCTCACGCTGAGTCACTTTCACCAGCACCACTACCAGCAGCACCACCAACCAACAACACACGCGTCCGTCACGACGCCCGTGACCGACATGATGCAGCTGCAACTCAGCACACCGCGCATGCTGCCACGGTCAGTGTCGACGTCGTCGGTAATCTCGTCGTCGTCCGACGTTCTGGCGCTGCGGCCGGCGCGGTCGCCGACCCCGACAGGCAGCGCGAGACGCAAGCGTACACGGTCGGCAGATTCCGCGACCCACGCCGCGGGCGACAACCAACTCGCGTCGTGGCACGACGGCCCGCTGCTGGAAGAGATCGCGCCGGACGGCGACTGGGATCTCGTTGCGCAGGCCCACGCGCTGGGCGTGGTCGTCGCCATTGCCAGTCGACTCCAGCCCGCGAATACTAGCGGAGACCGTGGCTCCTACCACATCGTGTGGAAGCAGTCGGTGACTGGCCACGCGGCCACGGCGACGGTCTCTTGTGAGGCCCAGCCCGGTCTCACAAAGATGTGTGAAGTTTTGCTCACGGTCGCGTCGCAGCTCGTCCACCGCAGTAGTTTCCTCGTGGGCGTGCGCGCCAAGATGCACGAGCTGTCTCAACAGGCGCACCACGCGGCGACCGGCCACCACGAGACATCTTCTTCGCAGCCGCCGCACCACGAAGAGGGCCGCTGCAAGCACTTGCTCACGCTGTACGAAGACATGCTCACGTTCGTGCTCCCGCGGGTCGAGGAGCAGATTGCCTCGGCGTTACCCCACCCGCATAAGCCTGACGGAAGCCACGACGCCTCGGCCAGCGCGTCCTCGCCATCCCCGCTCGTCGAGTTGATCCGCCTGGCCGAGCACGAGATCGTGCGCGAGCGCTGGTGGCGCGACGTCGTGCTCTTCGACGACGACAACGACGAGTACCCGTTCATGGACTTTTTCAAAGGCTACTACGACGCCGTGAGCGCGTCAGCCGCGTACGCGCCACTGCCCTTGCCTGCCCCAAGCCCCGCCATCGGCGCCCCCACGCTCTCGGGAGAGTGGCGGATGCTGCAGGCCGCGCTTGACGAGGTGGACACGTCGTCTTGTGCGGCCGCGCTCGGATGGACAC
Source organism: Pythium biforme (assembly GCA_023337735.1). Classification (NCBI taxonomy): domain Eukaryota; phylum Oomycota; class Peronosporomycetes; order Pythiales; family Pythiaceae; genus Pythium; species Pythium biforme. The sequence goes on from JAADXJ010000608.1 coordinate 5,401, forward strand.
GCACGCCGTGGCTCGCGCAGCAGCTTGCGCTGTACGAGTCGCACACGTACCGCCTCGTCGAAACGGCGACGCAGCTCACACTCACGCTGGGCAACAGCCTCGTGTCCAGCGCGAGCCCGATCCTCGCCGAAATCGACGCGTGCGACGTGGTCACGTGCGTGCCCGTGGACCATTTCCCGTTCGCGCTCACGCGGCGCCACTTACTGGTCGCGCACCGCGCGTGGCGTGAGTCGGGTGGCGGGGCGACGACGACCGTGGCCGTGCGCGCCATGCAGTGGCCCACCGAGGCCGAGTGCCGGCTCGCGCGGGATACGACTGGCGAACCCATGGCTGGCCGTCGTGAGCTGCTGCGTACGCGCGTGACGACGCAGTTTGCGCTGGTGTCGCCTTCGCGGCTGCGCGTGCGGTTCGTGGTAGAAGGCAGTGTGACCGCGGACGCCAAGCTCTGCGCAATGGCGTTCGCGCCACCGAACGACGCCGACATGGCCGAGTACTTTGACGCACCGGCCGCGTGGGAGACACTGGCGCAGTCGACGCTCTCGTACGACCGCGCATGAGGACAAGAGCGAGAGCTCGTCAACGTGGATGTTGCGAGGTGTGCAACGCGTGGAAGCGCGTAAACAATATTAACCTAAAACTCTAAAACTGATAAATAGAGGCGTGCGGGGGTGCCATCAAGATGTGTTGCCTGGCTGGGGATCAAGATGCATTCCCCGCCAACACCACAACTCCAAAACCATGTTGATGTCTTTTTATGTGCAATCGGCCATGGTTTGGAGCGGTGGTTTCCGGCCCTGTGATTCGACGTTCGTGGGTTGGAGCTTGCGGTCGATGGCGCGAAGCAGACAATCGACCAGCAGTGCCCCTGCGCCAAGTGCTATGCATACCGTCCACTGGATGCCGCTGAGCGGTTCACAGCTGGACCACTCGCCCAGCACTTGCACGACCACAACTTGCAGCACGGCGAGGAAGGTCCAGCCAACGTAGAATCGTCGACTCGTGTTGTCCTGCCGTAGGCACGCGCTCCCGTGAAACGCGACTTGGCCAAAGAGATGCATCCACACGAAGGCGTTGAAGACCAGCGTTCGAGCGACCGACACGTGCGTAGTCTTGGCTCCCTGACCGAGACCGTGTAGCACTGAGGACACCGCGGCCTTGGACGACGGGGAAATGGCAATGGAGGGCTGGGAGCCGTGAGCTATGCCGTTTCCTTGGAGACTGCGTGGCTGCTTCACGGCAGCGGGCTCGTCTCGTGGTATCAAGATCGTGGACCCGAAATGCAAGAGCAGCAGCAGCACCAAGAGCTGGTACACAACTTGGCCCACAATCCTCATGATTGCGCGCGAGTCGAGCAGTCGTGGGGCGTTCCCGAGACGTGGCGACAGAGTCGTATCACCACGGTGCGGATCCAGCACGCTGCGGCTACTCCCCTGGCCCACGAGGATGAAGAACACAAGGAGCATGTGAGCCCACAGCAACTGCTCGACCACGAGCGGCGCGACGCGTTCCGTGATGGATCCGATGATGAGAAGAACGACAGCGACCGCGACCGTGGCGATCTGCAGTTGCGTAAACTCGACAAGACGCGCCCTCACAATACGCCCCCACGCGATTGCTGTCGCGATGGACGTGAGGTTGTCGTCCAAGAGCACGATCTTGGATGCGTCGAAACACAGTCTGTTGGTTTGCCGGTCCATTGTGAAGCTCACGTCGCTGGCGCTGAGCGCGAGCATGTCACCGTCTCCTCTTCCAAGTGTCCCCACTCTGTGCCCACTCAGCTGGAGGGCTTTCACGAGCACGTACTTGTCCGCGGAGCAAGCTCGCGCCAGCACGCACAGCTCTGACCGCAGCTGCTCAAACGCCGCTGGCTTCACGAGGCCACGGTAATCGATCACTTGCGCGCGGAACGCGGCAGCGTCCATGGCGCTGCAGCCATCTTCCGTGGGGGACCTATCGGTTACAATGCCACACTGACGTGCCACACGCATGGCCGGCGCCAGATGATCCCTCGTTACGACACAGACCGCGACACCCGCATCCTGTATTCGCTTGACAGCAAGCGCCGCCTCGGGCCGCACGACGTCTTCCAGCGCGACCCACGCGAGCAGCGTCATCTTGTCGTCGAGTGGCGCGACTACTTCGACATCGCGCCATTGCGCCATTGACACTGGGCTTCCCGTCATCTCTCGATACGCGATACAAACGAGGCGACATCCTGCTTCCCGTTGACATGTCATTTGACGGCCAAGAGCGTCACGCTGGGCGCTACTGAGCGGCGCCACAGTACCATCCACAGACCGGATCGTCGCACATCTTGCGAGCAACTTCTCTGCGTCGCCCATCGCGACAATCCGAGCGAGTTGAGCCTCTTCAAACACTGCGACAGCCGTCCACTGGCGCGCGTCACAGACTGGGAGCACGCGCGTGAGTGTACCCATGTCACTTTGTCGGATCTGCTCCTCGTCGCCCCCGCGATCGCGAACAAAGTTGAGTAAAGCGCGATCGACGGCATCGTCGGCGGCGTGTCGCGCTATCAGCACAATGCTCTTCGCTAGCTGATGGAACGTGATCAAGTGGTGGACGTCCAACGAAGGCAGCGCGACGTCGACAAACTCAGACTCAGCGACTGCGACGACCACTTGGACCACGGCCACTTCATTCGTCGTCAGTATGCCGTTCTTCTCCACGCAGAGCACGGTCATGGAGCCGGGGCTCTCGGCCGCGATCATGTCGCGGAACATAATGTTGTGGACTCTCAGACTGCGCACAGCGGCCGACATCGCGACCGTGATGACCAACACGGCGCCCTCCGTGGACGTCACGAGCACGACGCTCATGGCCATGACGAACAAGTTGGCCCACATTTGTTGCGTGCGCTGGCTCTGCTGCTCGATCGTGCGCATCTCCTCGGCCATCGAATGGAACGAACTGGACCCGTTGGTGCTGATGACCGCTGGGGGGCCTTCTTGGTCTACATGGTGGTCATCGTCGTCGTGTCCGCGCACGTGCATCGCGGCCGTCACGAGCAACAAGACCAACGCCGCGACGTATCCAGCGATCGCCAGCACGCGCTGGACGCGCAACACCTGTGCGTGGAACCGCGACTGCGCTCCTTTCTCCAGGCGTCGGCCGGAATGAGTGGGTTCGTCAGTCTTTGTCTCTTTCGTTGTCGTCTTGTCTGGTCGTCTCCACCACCCGCGTGGTGCACCGCGTCCGCTGGTTCGTGGCGTCGCTGGTACTTGCACATACCCCGCCTCGCCATCCTTCTCCGTTACCCCGACCGTCGCACTCGCCTGCGAGTACAAGTTGTCGACGAACGCCTCACAGTTCTCTTGCTCGGTTCTCTTGACGGGGTCGGCGAGCGCACGGAGCTGCCTCTCCATCGTAAACTGGCCAACACACAGCACGAGCAGCAGCGCGTGGCCAGCCACCACCTTTGTCCCCGCCACCACGACGTCCCCCGGTACTCTATAGCTCGTCCAGGAGCTCCCCGCCATCGCCGTCTCGCTCACGCGCACGCCCATATACAGAGAGCTCGTCACAAACATGCCGTCGGCGGCCGCGACGTCGCCCGCACTCAGGACCAGCAAGTCACCGACACACAGCGCGTCCCGCGGGATCCGCGTCGGCTCGCCACACCGCAACACCTCCACACTGGACGACAAATCCCCTTCCTCCTCCGTTTCATTGACGGTCGCTGTCACCGCCAGTAGCTCGCGCACTTGGCGCTGTCGCTGCCACTCGGTCGCGACGCGCACGCTCGTCATCACTGCGGCCAGGAGCAGCACACACACGCCCTCGGTCAGGTCGCCACTCGCACTTTCGTCCAGGAAGGCGTTGGTCGCGACCGACGCGAACGCGGCGACCGCGACCATCCACAGCGTGGCCGTCGGCGCGTCGTGACGCAGCACGCCCAGCGCCACGCGCCACCGCGGGCGCGCTGCTATCTCCGCGTCGGTGAGTCGCGTCTCCTTCTTCTTGTTCTTCTTGTTCTTCTCCTCCTCTTCCGGCGGCTGGAACCACTCGAGTCGTTGCGCTAGATCGTCGGCGTTGGCGCCGTCTAAACCGCGCGACAAATCCACGCGGACCAAGCGTTCGAGACCGCGCCAGCCGCCCATTCGCTCGAGCAACCGGAGTTCACGGTGCTGCGCAACGGCGCGCGCGAGAAGTTGCGGCGTTGTGGCGAAGAGGCGCGCCCGAGCGGCCTCGGTGGCGCGGCGGTCGTTCACGATCGCCATCGCCAGGTGATGCATGTTGGTACTGGGTGATTTGGTGGTGGTGGAGGGGGGGTGTTGGCGAAATGCCAACAGAAATCCAACAACTACAGCCGACACGAGCAACCGCTGATCTTCTCCCAACGCCGCATCCGGCGACCGAAGCGACGGTCTGGGGAAGTGGGTGTTGGACACTTGGGCCTCCATCATTCCGAGGGATCCAACAGCTTTCGTCGGGTTTTGTTGGAAAAGAAACGAAAGAGTGGGATATGTCGGGGAATCTGTTCCCACTCGACGATTTTGTGCATCTCGTGGTCACATTTTTTGTGTCTCGATACGTGGGACTATATCTCACGCTTCGTCACAAAATAGTACGCGACGAAGATACTTTTCCGCGCCGAGCGAGGACGCTGCGATGACAACGGTTGGAAGCCACTGCACGACGCTGAGCGGCTCGCAGTTGAAGCCGTTGCCCGAGAGCTGCACGATGACGACCTGCACAACGCCCAGCGTAACCCACGCGACCAAAACGCCGCGGCGTTCGCGGTCAAAGAGACCAGTGAGAGACTCAATTCCCAGGCGAGCCGGACGCAGCAGTAGGAAGAGGTGCATCCATAGAAACGTGTTGAACACGATCGTGAAATGCACGCTGGATGGGCTTTGCATATAAAACTGGGAGGGAGAGCTGGCAGCAGCCGAGTCGATCGCGTGGGCACCGAGTCCGCGCGCCGCGACGTGGGTCGAGTGTGTCGTGGAATCTCGATCTTGTTGCCGTGCCAGTCTAAACCGGCCCGAGGGCACTTGAAACAGCGAGTCGCCCCAGAACAGTAGCACGAGAAGGACACATACCTGGTGCGCGGCGTGGCCAGCCACGTACAACCACGAACGGAGAGAGACAACAGGCGCGTCGACTCGCAGAGGCGGCCGCGTCAGGACTTCGTTCCAGCTCTTCAAACGCGGAGCCGCACCCAGCCCAAAGGGCGCTAGCACGTTCATGCAGAGCTTGGTCCAGACGATCTGGCTTCCGTCCAGCGGCGAGTAGATCCCCAGGAAACACGCCAGCATGGTGATCGTCACCACGACCACAATGACGATCAGCTGGTGCAACAACGCCTCTTGCACCACGGCCTGTAAGACGCGGCCCCATGTGACGATCTGGACCATGGAGAACAAATTGTCGTCCAGCAGCACGATCTCGGACGCGCGCTTGCACACGTCTGTGCCCGAGGCGCCCAGCGCGATGCCCAGATCGCTGTGCTTGAGCGCGGCGGCGTCGTTGGTGCCATTGCCCGTGACAGCCACGCACTCGCGGCCGTGGAGTGTCGTCGCCTTCAGGGCATCGACCAACAGATATTTGTCGGCGGGTGTCGCACGTGCGAGCACGCGAAGCTGCGGCCACACACGATCGAACTCGGCTTGTTTGATGTTGCCGTCTGCATCCGTGACGAGCTCACGGAACAAACCGGCGTCCATGGCAGTCAAACCGTCTTCTTCATCCGCCAGGCCGTCGCGCACAATTCCGCATTGCCGTGCGACAGCCATCGCCGTCGAGAGGTGGTCGCCAGTCACCATACAAATCGAAATGCCGGCATCTTGAAGCACTTTGATGGCTTTCGGCGTCTCAGCGCGAACGGGATCTTCAAGCGCGAGAATGGCGAGACACGTTAGCTCCGACTCAATAGCATCCACGGGCAAGCTCAGGATACTGTCGGTGTCTTGCTCATGGGGGACGAGCAGCGTACGGAACGCAAAGCACACAACTCGCTGGCCTTCCATCGCCCAGCGCTCGACAATCCCCGTGAAAATGGCATCGCGATCCATGGCATCGATCCGTTTGATGCGGCCATCCGCCACGCGAATGCTGGAGCAAAGCCGGAGTACCATCTCTGGAGCGCCCTGGGTCATCACGTGGAAGCCGCCAGTCGTCGATGGGTCCTTCACCACGACGGATTTGCGCTTGCTTTCGTTCGTGAAGGGTAAGACACGAACCTTGCCCACGTGCAACGACGCTAGCGAGGGCTCAAGCTGAGTGTGGGCAAACTGCAGAAGCGCACGTTCCGTTGGGTCTGCCGTGGTGAGGTCCTCAAGGATCTCACGTGGGGAGCTCTGGATGATCTGGTGGGCAAGCAATCGCATAGATTCAACGCTTGGAGTCTTGCCGAGTTCGCCTGTACAGCCAAGTGGCTCGTTGTCACCGGGTGCAGCAGCCATCCACACGTTTTGGACCCGCATCTCGCACGTCGTGAGGGTCCCAGTCTTGTCCATGCACAGTACACTCACACTGCCGGCCGTGACCGTCGCGAGCGATTGCTGGAGCAGCACGTGGTCCTTCTTGAGCTCGCGGCTCACGACTGCCAGCGCCGTGGACCACACGAGCTCAATATTCTCGGCGGTCGCCAGCACGATGATCGTCAGCGCCATCAAGAGGCTCCCGTGGATGGCCGACATGCCCGAGACGCGTAACACTTCCTCTGGAATGCGCGCGATGAGCGTGATCAAGACCGCCACTGATGCAAGACTGGCAATCGCGAGTATTTTGGTCTCCAGCGACCCGGTTTGCTCGAAGTACGGCGGCTTGATAGGGCCTTCCTTCGTGTTCTCCGTGCCTTTTTCGAGTTTTGCAGCGCGATGCTTTCTGGCAAATTCTTCTAAACTTCCTTGTCTCGGGGCAAGTTTGTTCATGGCTACATCGGACGGTGACTGGAGCTTCGTGTAGGCTTCATTATCGGGCCTCTCTTCCGTGGCGAGGCGTCGCCCATTGATCAGATTCAGCACAAGTCCTTCCATCGTGTGCTCGCCGACACACAACACCACCATGCGTGCTCGTCCCCGCTGGATTGTCGTACCGGCCCACACAATCGCGTCTTTGTCGTTGGCCACGACGCTCTTGGTCGCCAAGTCCGACTCGCCGGTCATCGCGCTCTCGTCCACCGCCACGGGCTCGTCCACATCGACAAACACGCCATCGGCGGGCACTATATCACCAACGCGCAGCTGCACGACATCTCCGACCACGAGATCGCCTTTTGTGACGCCCATGCAAACGCCGTCTCGCCACACGCGCACGCCAACGTCATCCTGCGCCGCAAACACCTCTCTTGCGCGTAGCTCGTTCTGCGCGGCCACGCGGAATTTGAGGACCGTGAGCCCAACGCCAAGCGCCGTCACGCAGGCACCCTCACCCCAGTTGCCCCCGTGATCGACCGCGTTGATCGCGAGCTGGAGCGCGAGCAAGAACAGCAGCATCGTCGGCGCATCGCCCTTGAACAAGACGCGGAGCGCGATGCGCACGCGCGGGCGGCGTTTCGGCGGCTCGATGTGGTTCCGCCCGAACCACGCGCGGCGTGGCGCTACAGAGGTGCGGTCCACGCCCCGCGAGAGGTCCACGCGCAGCGCACGCTCGAGTCCGCGCCGTCCGCCCAACAACTCCAGCGGCGGTGGTCGCGCGTTGGCGTGGCAAGTGTCGTCGTCCCGCGTTTGGCTCAGCAGCCGCGCGAGCTGCGCTGCCGTAATGGAGAAGTCATGTCGCAGATTTCCATCTTCCAACGCCACGGCGTCCAACGTCATCTCGGAAGCGATCGGGGAAGAAGCCAGAAATGGATTTGCCGCGGCGGGCTCGGCGCTGTCATGTTGGTGTTGGACACTCACACCCACTTCGCTTGGTGCCAGTGGCGACCGAGCGAGATGTTCGCCGATCAGATGATAGGATCAGAAGTGACTCTCTTGTATAGACTTTACTCAGACTTCTATAGAGGAAGAATCGTCTGAGTCCATTCCCCTCCAGCCAGTGGGGTTGCTTCATTTCCACCACGACACGAAACCCCAGCGACGACCATGGGGCGTGTGGCGTCGAAGCGCAAGCTCAAGCAGTGCGACCCGTTCTTCAAGGGTACGCGTGACAATGGCAAGAAGCCCAAGGCGTACGACTTGGCGCCGGCGCAGTCCAAGCGCTCGAAGAAGCGCCAGCGCCAGGCGGTTGACGAGCGCGCCATCGAGCAGTTCGTGCTGCGCTCGTCCGAGGTCGGCAGCGATGGCGTGAGCAAGAACGGCAAGAAGACCAATACCCAGAAGCTCGAGGCTGTGGGATCAATCCGTGAGGGCGAGAGCATGAAGGAGTTCAACAAGCGCATCAACGTCGAGGTCAAGCGCGTGATTTACGAGGAGTCCAAGAAGACGCGCCGCAAGTCGGAGAAGCGCAAAGAGTACGTTTCTTATTCGTACAGCTCTGAATGGCGTCAGAAGACTGATGTGATTGTGTTTTTGGTGTATAGGTTCTTGGGCAAGAAGAAGGAGAAGGAAAAGCAGCGCAAGATGACCGACCAGGAGCGGTACGAGGCGGAGTTCCAGACCCAGGGCTTCGCGAAGAAGGATACTTTCGACGGCGTCGAGAAGGTGCGCTTTGGCGACCGCGTGGACGCGCCGCCGGTGATGCCCAAGCTCAAGGGCATCTTCTTGAAGCGCGCGAAGGCGAACGAGGCGCAGGCCAACAAGTCGGCCAAGAAGGCGAAGAAGTGAGCGACTTCGTGTACTATCAACAGCCTCTGCTAGGTAGAACAGTAGAAGGGTGAACAGCGCTCGCTCGGAGTAAGACGACTCTCTAAATGCTAGATTTGTGTATATTCGATACGTGAGAGCGCAATATCGTTTGTCTAGTCCGCGTTCTTGTCTCCCAGCAATGTGGATCGCTGCCGAGGGTCCTTGCGCAGGTCGAACGCGCTCAGGTGCTTGCGACGCTCTCGCTTTAGCAGCATAAACGCACCCGCAAGAATCGCAACCATGAAAATCTACATGCAACAAAATATCATCCACCAGCATAAGTACGTTCCCCTCACACAGGAAAGCCAAGCATTCCATACCTCGAAAGTGATCACCCGCAGCAGGGGGTGCGCCCTCTCGACGGGCTCGCACGCCTGGAAGCGCTGTTCCTTCGCGGCATCCGGCGCGTTCGCATCAACGGTGTCGCTCTTGAAGCAGCTCAACTCCTGGCGGTGACCCGTTTCGCGGCAATACACTTCATCCTGAAACAAATATCGCCACGTAACAAGTGCGTTTAGCCTCGAAGATCATACTGTACACCGCCTTGTAATAACGACAATGTCTCACCTTCTCGCTGGCTGGGCACACGTGGCAGTCGCCTACGCGTTCACAGTACAAGCCAGTCACGGCGTCATACGTGCGGTGGATCGCGCGGCCGGCGGGGCGCTCGTCTCCATCTGCGACTGGCACGTTGGTCGTCTGCGCTTGCCCGTTCGCCTCCTGGTCTCGCAACGTCCGCAGGTGCTGATCCGGCATATCCACGCGCAGTGGAATATCGACACCAGCGGCGGTGGCGCTCGTCGCAGACGCGCAGGCACACAGCGCGAGTAGCAAATACGCGATCGCAGTCTTCATTTTCTACACTGGTGTTCAGTGTGTGTGCGTGGCGTGTTGTTATTGTGTCTGGGTCGAAGAGGATGGAAGAAGTTGGGCCAGAAAATTAATTTGAATAGCCAAAAACCCAAAACGGTAATAAAAATAATCTTGCGTTATCAACACGCGAGAATAGGTACTTTACTGTAATTTTGCAATCATTGACTTCGATCCCTTCCCACAAAATCGGACCAAAGTTCCGGTATCGCACCAAGGGCAAAATGGCGGGCGTGGTGTTGGCGACCGCGGGCTATGACCACACGATCCGCTTCTGGGAGGCCGCGTCGGGCACGTGCAACCGCACGGTCAAGTACGCCGACTCGGTAGGTTAGGCCCCCTTCTGTCAAACTGTATGTGTGCGGCCGCTGACACTAACACACGCACCGAAACACAGCAAGTCAACTGCCTGCAGATCACCCCGGACAAGAAGTACATCGCGGCCGCGGGCAACCCGCACATCCGCCTCTTCGAGATCAACAGCAACAACCCGAACCACATCACGAGCTACGACGGCCACACGAGCAATGTCACGTCGGTCGGCTTCCAGAAGCACGGCAAGTGGATGTTCTCGTGCTCGGACGACGGCACGGTCAAGATCTGGGACCTGCGCGCGCCCGGGTGCCAACGCAGCTACGAGTGTGGCGTGCCACTCAACTCGGTCGTGCTCCACCCGAACCAAGCGGAGCTCATCGTGGCCGACCAGAACGGCAGCGTGCGCACGTTTGACCTCACCGCGAACGCCATGTCGCACAAGCTCACGCCCGACGGCGAGACGGGCATCCGCTCGGTCGACATCGTGCGCGACGGCAGCGCACTCATCGCGGCGAACAACCAGGGCAAAGTGTTCTTCTACAAGCCCAAGCCCGCGGACGGGTACGAGCTGCACCACTCAATAAAGGCCCACGATGCCTACATTCTCAAGACCAAGGTCAGCGCGAACGGCAAGTTCCTCGCGACCTGCTCGTCCGACAAGACGGCCAAAGTATGGAGCCTCGACGACAAGAACAAGTACTCGCTGGTGCACACGCTCCAAGGCCACCAGCGATGGGTGTGGGACTGCGCGTTCTCGGCCGTGTCGTCCTACCTGGTCACGTGCTCGTCCGACCAGAGCGCGCGGCTCTGGGATCTCAGCCAAGGGGAGACCATCCGCCACTACACTGGCCACCACAAGGCCGTCATCTGCGTCGCGCTGAACGACTCGGTCGTCGAACAGTAGAAAGCGACAGCACTCCCGAGGCGTTTACTTGAGAACATACTATGAAAATGACGGCGTTTTGTTTTTGCCAGTCGTTCAAAGGTATCAAATACACATGCAACAGGTTTCGTTTCCCTTTGTGTCTCATGTAAAGGTCTTCTTGGTCATGATCGAGAAGAACTCTTCGCCGCTGATCTCACCGTCCTGGTCTGTATCGGCGCGCTCGATCATCTCGAGCAGCTCGGCGTCGGTCATGGTCTCGCCCAGTTCCTTGGCGACGCGCTTGAGGTTGCGCAGCGAGATCTTGCCCGTTTGGTCGTCGTCAAAGAGATTGAACACCTTCTGGATGTCTTCTCGCGAGTCTTTGTCCGACTAGAGTGTTACAAAAGCAGCCATGAGCTAGATCCGTGATTGTATACAGGAGGTACTGATGTTGGTATCCACGCCCTTACCATTTTGGCGGTCATCATGTCCAGGAACTCTTCAAAGTCGATGCTGCCGGAGCCGTCCTTGTCGATGTCGCCGATCATCTGGTAGATCGTCTGGTTCTTGGCCTCGAAGCCGAGCGACTGCATCGCGGCCTTGAGTTCCTTCGGGTCGATCGTGCCGCTTCCGTCCGTGTCGAAGAGGTTGAACGCCTCGCGGATTTCCTCGATCTCTTCCTCGCTCAGCCCCGGGCGCTCGTAGGTCTTGGCATTGCGCTTCTGCGAAATACGGCGCGCCATGGTGAAGATGCTGCACTTGTGTGTGGCTCTCTGGACGACCGATGCGGTTGGTGGCGACTCTTGGAATGTTCGAGGCTCGCAGGAGGCACGTAGCGGTCACCGCCCCGTAGAGATAGATGCCAATTGCATGGGAGCTCCAGACAGGAAAATCCGTTTCACCCGGTCAGTTACAAACATGTCTTTGATTAGCGTGGTGTACACGAATTGTAGAGTATATACCTAACTTAGATGGGCCCTAATTGAGGACGCGAACTGGAGCTTTTTGACAGGCACGGATGCTTGAAGGGGCACAAAAGGCAGCCAGGCCTCGCCCAGGTGCAAACGGCGAGAGCGTCAACACACGTCAGAGGAGCATGGCGAACATGGCTGTAAGCAGCTAGGGGCTAAAGGCTGGGAAGGAAATAGTCGTGAGAAACTGGAGGTACCGGAATCGATGAACGCGTGCTCGCGCGTCAAGTGCAAGTGGCCAGTCAAAAAGGAAACTTTGAAAAAGAAAGAGAAACCCGCAGACTCTTCCAAATCAGTGCATTGAATGTCAGAGTGATGGTCAGATTGATTGCATGGTCCGATTGCTCTTTGTTTCTTTCCGCTCACTCGTAAATTACAGCATCCTTTCCTAAATTTACGAAATAGGAACCAGCTTGTTCACGTTTTCCCACTGCTTTTCTCGCACCGAGAACGCGTTTCCTCAAAAGTGCAAAAAGTCTGGAAGGAAAAACTCCAGAAGGAGAGAGAAAGCAAGCACCCACTCATACACATACACACAAGCGCGTGTGGACCCACCCGACCTCCATCGTCGCCGTCTCCGTGAGAAGTCCCTTCAGCCGCGTGCGCTCTCACTCTCACGCCGCCCCCTTCACGCATTTATCCTGTGGGTGTGTCGACACGCAACCTTCGTTCTCCTCCGCAACGCGCTGACCCA
>JAADXJ010000609.1:0-17855 GCA_023337735.1 Pythium biforme
GAAGAATGAGACGCACTTTACTGCTGTACCGTACAGTGTACAATTATTATTATTTATAAGACAGTGTGGGAACCAAGCGCCAGAGTGCGATCGGCCGACCCGGTCGATTCCAAGGTTTCGAGCGAGTGCCAACGGCTTTCCGGATCCCAGAGGGGAGCAGTCAACTCAGCGCGGAATCTCTTGGCCATCCGGCCTCTGTGTCATAGCTCATACGCAGGTGCCACAGGCCGTGCTGTCTTCCTTGGGCCGACGCCACGATGTGAGCCCCGAGAATGGGGAAACCCACGCAACACCAGTACATGTCGCTGTGTGATGGAGTCAGCTGACTGGAGTTGCCTTCTGACTCCTACTGATTTAGAGTTGGGACACACCTGGCGGTTCGATCTCTCTTGCAACGACCACTGGTCGTCGTCGACCAGCTGACAACTCGACGACCTTGCTGCACAAAACGAGTGCAACTCGCATTGACACAGTGGGCGTTTGGAGGAAGAAGAATGCTGACCAGTTGCCAGTGCAGAGAGCGAGGAACCGCTCTCTCTCTCTCTTGGCTGGAAAGAGCCGCCCAACAGTCTCCGTTGAGCACCCGTGGTCGATCGCATTTTCGCTTCGTCTGTCCGTTGCTCAAGTCTCTAGATCACTAGAAACCCACACCGCGCACAGGACCATGAAGTTCCCGTTCGCGCGCGACTTGTTTACGCCGCTCGAGCTCTCGCAGCAAACCCTCGACGACATCGACGCCAAGGCCGACGCTGTGCTCACAGAGACGCTCGAGAGCGCGACGCGGCTGCTCGAGTACGAGCACGGTCTCATCAACGAACACGCCTGGAAGAAGCTCAAGCAGTTTGACAGCGGCGTCACGCTCTACCGCGAGCGCAAAGCGGGGTCCACGAGCACACGGGCGCGCAGCGACACGTTCGCGAGCCGCGACAAATCGCTCTTTGCCACGCCGCCGCCGTCATTTCTCGCGATTGGCCAGGTGCTATGCAGCCTCGACGACCTCATGTTTGGCTTGTCGACGGCCACGGCCGAGGCGCAGCGCATCCGCTCGTCGTATGTTCCAGACGGAATCGTGGACTGCCAACTGCTTCACCACCTTCAGCATTCGACGCCCAAGACGCCGTTCAACTACCGCAACCTCCAGTGGCTCGCCACCACAGCCGGCAGCGTGCCGCTCACACGCGCTCGTGACTACGTCGTGGTTAACGAAGCCGGGATCCTCGACACCGACGCGACCATCGGCCCGCGCATCGGTTACAGCCTGCGGCACTCGATCCAGCTCGACGAGGTGCAGCCGCTCGAGCAGCTGAAGATCGCGCGCGGCGCTCTGTCGATCTGCGGCGTGTTCCATGAGGTGTACCCGTCGGTCGTCCACGTGTACATGCGCATGACGTTTGAGCCGCGCGCGCGCGGTGCGGTCAACAAGACGCTCGCGACGGCTGCGGCCGTGGACTACGCCGCGGCGCTGTCCCGCATGGGCGAGGTCGCCCAAAGGAAAAAGCTCACGACCGCTGTGCGTGCGACCGAGCGCAGCTTGAAGTGTCCGTCGTCGATGGGAGCGACAGACGACTTGGACAGCAACCCACTCGCCAACAGCTACGGCAGCAACGCCACCAGCGTCGCCAGCAGCCTGGGGGGCTCGGCTCACCAGCGACGGACGTACCAGCGTGCGAGTAAGAAGGACGACGCGTGCGGGTCGTGCTGCCAGTCGATGAAAGCCGCGTCGACCCCGGAGGATGTGCAGGACGCCACGTGTGCGCTGTGCCGGCAAACGCTCTGCCGCCACTGCCGCGTGCGCAAAGAGCTCAGCTTTGTCGGCCGCTACAACCGCGTGCACCGTAGCAAGTACTCCTTCTGCAGCGACTGTCTGGGCCACACGGCCGATCGCAACGCCACAAACGCGTTGGTGCAAGATCTCGTGCACGAAGAATGCGATGAACTGTCCAAGAGCCCACCCAGTGCAATGCTCGACTGCTCGGCGGTGGCGTACAAAGGCGGCGACCGGCGGTCCCCTAAACAACCGGACACCGCCTACGAGGAATGGCGGCGGCGGGATGTTTGTATGCGCAATTTGGAATGAAACCGCTTTGGACTTGCAGACACGGAGTTGCTAGCGGTGTCCAGCGTGTGCACGAGAGGCGTACAGGATCTCGGTCTTCGGAACAAGGGGAACTCAAGTATGGTGTCGTGGGCGGAGCTGGTAAATATATCGCCCGTGACGGGTGTGGTGCTATCCGTCCGTGGTGCGAATGTACGCAGACGGATCACCATCAACACTGGCGTCGCCACGGCCGCCGCTGTAACGCTGCGGAACCAAGCGAGTAGCAATGCTGAGGTGACAAAGCTTCCCTCGCCAGTAGAACGCAGCGACAGCACGGCGAGATCCAACACTGCACAAAGCGATACATATGAACCCGACAGGTGCCACAGCTCATCCAGCCGCCGAGCGCAATGCTGGAGCGCCAGAAGACAACGTGTCCATTGTGCTGCGAGGTTCTCTGCCGCCGGTGTCTACTCCAAGCCCAGTTTGTTCCGACGTCGCGACTTCCTAAACCGCAGCACCCGTGCGTGCTGGCCCCGCTGCCACGACGGAGGAAAGTCCCACCGAAGCGGCGAGCAAGCGCGGTGACGAGCAGAGCTCCACGGTGGTTCCCAGTGGCAGAAGGTTGGTGTTGATGAGTCCCGCGCTGCAAGATCAGAGCCGAGCAGTGTTCGATATTTTATTTCTTCCAACGTCTAAAAAATAGAACACCGATCATCTCCCAGATCGTGATCACCCAAACAGAAGGTGGTCCGTCACCAGCACGATCGGTCTTTTTTGACAAAAGAAATACTGTTGGCTGGTTCCCAATTTCACACACAGAACTGTATGCTCTACACTATATAGTACCGTACTACTCCCACAAAAGCCACCTTTAGGTCCCACAGTGGGAAACGCGGCGCACCATCACACACTGATCGTGGTCGATTGCTGGTTCACTGAACCGTTCAGCAACTGCACCGTGTCAGAACCTTTGGGTTGTGCAGGCTGCACTTCCGCGGTTAGACCACCCCTCTTAAATCGGATATGTTGACCGAAACTGCATGCAGAGGTAGCGAGTCACGAATCTAACAGACTCCTATAATCCATATACGCTTGTGAATTGATATGGTCGAACAAGATAGTCCTGATATGACTGCTGGCGTCATTGAACTTGCGCAAATCTGTCCGTGCGTAGCCGGACCAAGCAACGAAGAGAAATCCACTGAGGACAAACCGAGGAGACCCGTCGGCTGTGTTTGACGCTTGTGGAACTGATCTCGCTTGGCCAAACGTTGGCGGACCAACATACAGTGCCTGGTCGAAATGTTCCTGTTCTCAGCGGCAGAGGAACAAGAACCCCTTCTCGCTCACAATGAGCACGCCAGCTGCGGGGCGGTGACCCTAGAGTTGATGTTGGGTAGACCAAATGTTGGATATGCCGTGCCTGCTCGTGCCACCTCATCGTGTGGTGCCCTATTTCCGGGCGTCCCACATTGAGAATGTGACATTCTCCATGGTGCTGGGAGATAAGTCCGGGCATCTGGAACGGTTCCGCGCGTGTGTGCCGACTGGAGCACTCTTGGGTTCCTCCGTTCCCTCCTCACACATCACGACTCTCCAAGCACCAACTCGTCACCTCCGTCCGCGTGTTGAGGAGGAGTAGCGTGAGGATTTGCCTCCTTTCATACGTACTGTACACTGACACTAACGGTCGGACCGCGTCTCATCCCTCAGAAATCCACCACCACAGCTACCTCACGGTCCCGTCGCTCGCGTCGATCTGACCACATTCTACGACACCGGTGCAGTCTGCCACCACCACCTCACGTCCGAAAACAACCCGTGTTCCTCGTTCCGGCGCACGGCACTGCCACTGCTCTCTCGCTCTCATACAGCTCCCCCAAGGGTTCCGAGGTTCTGAGGTGCAGAGATTCTCCATTTCTGTTCCGGCGCATTGCTCCTCGGATCGTTTCTCTTCAACCATGAAATTCCCGTTATCCGATCGGCCCTTCGCGCTGCCCGTGGTGATCTCCCCGGCCCAAGCCGACGGCTACGCGCGACTCGCGCAGACGCTGCTGCTCGCGACCGTGCGCGAGTACGAGCACCTCACTGCGAACGCCCCCGATACTGCGTCTCTCCCCAAGAAGCTCTGGAAACCGCTCAAGCGGCGCGAGGCGCTCGCGGTCTTGCGGCGCCGCACCGATCGCCACAGCGTCGCCGACGAGAAGGACCCGTCGGCCGCCTCGACGTTTGACTGGAGCCTGCCGAAGCTCGTGCTCACGGGCGCGATCGTGGGCTCGCTGGACGACGTCATGTACGGCGCGATCGCCACGACCGGCGAGGCCATGCGCGTGCGCGCCGTGTACATGCAGGACGAACTGCTGGACGCCGACGTCGTGAGCTCCCTGGAACTGCCATCGCCCGAGACGCCGTTCCGGTCGCTCACGCTCAAGTGGAGCGTCAAGAGCTACACTTCCAACCCGATGATCTGGCCGCGCGATCTGGTCTTTCTCGAGGCCACGGGGCTCCACCAACTCCAAGACGGGTCGACGCTCGGCTACCGCACGGTCCACTCGGTGCAAGTCCCGCAATGTCCCGAACTGGAAGAGCTCGGGATTGTCCGTGCGCGCATGTCGTCCACGCAGCTGTACAAGCAACTGCCCAATGGCACGGTCGCCGTATACGCCACGCGGTTCGTCGAGTCGTCCGGGAACCTTCCGGATTCTGTGGCACTGGCGGCCGGCGCCAACGCGCTGATCGGCTGCTGGAAGGCGGTCTGGTGCGCGCAGAACAAGAAGCTCGCGGTCGCTGCGCAGGATGGAGCATTGCGCTGGGCGGTCGAAGGCGCCGGCAAGATCGAGCGGCTCGTGGTCACGACCGACGAGCACGGCCAGTACTGTTGTGGACTCTGTCTCAAAGGGTACAAGCTCTACAGCAGCGTGATCACGTGCCAGGCGTGCAACCTCATGGTGTGCTCGCGGTGCCAAGTGGGCAGGCGGCTCGCGCGCGTCGGGTACGAGCGCCAGATCACGCAGTTCCCCGTGCTCTTTTGCAAGAACTGCATCACGAAATCCACGCGCGAGAACGCCTGGGATGTTGCCAGCGGCGAGTGCGTGACGCACCTTCAACAGCAGCAGCTCGCGTCGCGTCCCCGCCCACGTGGGGAGACCGCGACCATCGGAAGAGAAGAATTCGACGAGACCCACCCGTCGGTCAAGGCCAAGTCCAAAAAGTCGATGATCTCGATCAGCGACACGGCGCGCCGTGCCGCGCAGTCGTACCGCGGCGTGTCGGTCGCGACCAACTCGACGGTCTCCGGCTCGCTGGACGGCCTCGCGCCGATGTCGTTCCACGACGAAGACGAAGATGTCCTTCTGGAGGCGGAGAGCGACGACAACATCCAGACGCTGGACGA
This sequence comes from Pythium biforme, assembly GCA_023337735.1. Lineage (NCBI taxonomy): Eukaryota > Oomycota > Peronosporomycetes > Pythiales > Pythiaceae > Pythium > Pythium biforme. The sequence continues at coordinate 5,436 of JAADXJ010000609.1, forward strand.
CTGGGACCGCGAGCACGTCCAGTCGTTCTACGCCGGACGGCGGCCGCGGTTGTCGGTGTCGGACTCGGAGGACGAAGACGGCAGCGCTGAGTCGCCTCGCCAAGTGGGCCTTGTCGCGCCGACGCCTAGAAGTGCTGGAAGTGGTGAGCACCAGCAGCAGCTCTGGGAGCAAATGACGCAGCTGTGCCTGACCGCCGAGGAGACCTACCGGCTCGCGAAGAAGAACGCCGCGGCCATGCGCCACCAGCAACACCAGCAGGCCTCGTACTGAGCCGGTCGATTGTCGAGCGTGATTTGAGGCAGTTTGTAGAGTGAAAATAAATGAATACAAGAGATCTATGAGTATGGGAGCTGTCTTCTTGACGTGAAATCGAGTGGCGGGCGCAGTTGCGTGGGAATCAATCCAGAGAGGATTGTGACCGCTGGATCTAGACACGATTAGAGTGTACAGGCGTCATGGGCCATGACCATCAAGAGCATATCCACTGGTCGGGGCGAGAGGTCGCGGCGGGAAGGAATCCTGGAAGTCGTTGGCCCTAAGCACCGTCTGAGAACCGTAAGATCTGATCCATTTCCGGGATGCGACAGAGCGGACTCCGCTCTCTGCTGCGGAGAGAGCTGTGGGTGGTACTATCTACAGTACATGTAGGGAACGGTAAGGCGGATTCGTGCATTCCATTTTGGGGTGGGACGCTGGGTGATCCAGGTGAGTCCGAGCGTGACACTCCTTGCGAGGACAAATGTGTCGTCGATGGAGCATCCACTGGCCAGTGGCCAGTGGCCACCTGATCCGCCACGGAACTGCCCTAACGCAGACCCAGTACGTCCTGACCACCCTTGCATCGTTCTCTCGGCTGGGCCATCATACCGTATTGCTGTTGATTGTACTTTCGAATGGAGCAAGGTCTCATTTCCAGTCCTCGCCGCGTGGTTCGTGCATGGTCACGCTGACGGCGTCGGTGCGTACAATGGAAGCGTCTCACGACGACGTGCCGACCTTGCATGCGAGCATGCAGACAACGGCGTGCCGCGTACCCCCGTACCCCCGTGGACGCCTGGCCTCACACTCCACTCATCGTTGCTTCCCCACCCAAAAGTGCACGCAGGTGCCCTGCCCGCTGACCAGGAAGAGAGGATCGTTGAAGAGCATCTAATAGCTGACTGATCCTGAAATCGGGTATTCGGATATCCACCAATCCAATGTCGTCAAATTGTATTTAGCCCAATCCAATCGCTCTCTTTTCTCGTCTCCCTACCCCTCCAGAGACCCGCCAACTCATCCTGTGTCGCGGGAACGGGGGACGTCCCTGTGCAGTCGTGTCTCTACTTACAAATACGTAGCGTCCCCCGAGACGTCTACTCGAAGTAGTCTAGGCCCACAGAGACAGAGGAGAGAGAGAACTCGTTGTCGCCCCTTCTTTACCGGTCACCTCCACAGTCCAGTACCAGCAGGCCGACAGGTTCCTCTCGGCCGACAAATCAAGGTCTCCTCCCACGCGCTGCCAACGAATGTGTGAAGAGCTCGATGCTTCCAGACGAAACACGCGCATCTCCGTCGCCCCGAATGCCACTGTCTTTTCTACAGTACAGTACTGAACATGCAAAGCCCGACGCCACTTGTCCAGGGACTGGACGATTCTGGACATCTCTTTTCGGTCAGTCTATCGCTGCACGTGACTCCGCTGAGCCGAGCTCTAAAGTGCGGGCGAGACCGAGCCAGTTTCCGCAGTCAAAAGACAGAGCGCGGCCGCTGCGTCCCGGCTGACTTCGCTGGCGTTCCGTTCCGCCCTTCGCGTTTAGCTGATCCTCCTTCCCTCCCAGCACACCATTCCCCATTTTCGATTGTCCAGACGCTCCAAACCAACGACATGAAGTTCCCGCTCGCATCGCCACCGTTTCCACCGCTGGAACTCTCGGCCTCCCAATGCGGCACGTACGCAGACTTAGCCCAAGGGCTGCTGCAAGACACCATCGACGAGTACGAGCGTTTTGTCCATGGGCAGCGCCGCGTGCTGGACAAGAAGCAGTGGAAGCCCGTCAAGAGCCGCGAGAATGTGACTGTGTTCAAGCAGCGAGACGTCCTTAAGACGTCGGAACCCAAGGCCCCTAACGCGAACCGCAGCCTGCCCAAGATGCTCGCAGTGGGCACGATCGTAGGCACGCTGGACGACGCGATTTATGGCATCATCTCGCCCGACGACGAGGCCATCAAGGTGAAGACCCAGTACGTGGACGACGAGCTCGTCGACGGCCGCGTGCTCTACCGGATCAAGTACCCGACCGAGCGTGACCCGTTCGAGTACCTCGCGCTCAAGTGGTTCGTCAAGGCCCACCCGGCGTCCGTGAACGCCGTCGTGTGGCCACGGGATCTCGTGTTCATTGAGGCCACCGGGTACCATCGCCTGCCAGACGGCACACGCATCGGGTACCACTTGTTACAGTCCGTCGATCACCCGCAGTGTCCGGAGCTGACCCACTTGGGCATCATGCGGTGCCAGTTTTCGTCGTGCTTTCTCTTTCGCCAGCGCGAGGACGGCTCCTCGGTCGAAGTCTATATGAAGAGCCACGTCGAGCCCGGCGGCGTGATCCCGGACGTCGTCGCGGTCATGTCCTCGGCGAACGCACTCATCGGGTGCTGGAAGTCTGTGTGGTGCGCGCAGAACAAGAAGCTTGCGTGGCTTATGCGCGACGCTGCGGCCGAGCGCGTACGCACCCACCAGTTTGAGGACTGCGTGGCCAAGGTGGTTGTCCACACGAACCACGACGGCAAGCGCTGCTGCGGCATTTGCGCGCGCACGCTGTACAAGCTGCGCCGCGTGATCACCTGCGAGTTGTGTCGCACGGCCGTGTGTGCCAAGTGCCGCACGGCGCGCAAGCTCGCGTACGTGCGTCGCAACGGTGACGTCGCCAGCGTGGCCACGGCGTTCTGCAAGACCTGCATCACGCGCGCCACCAGTGTGAGCGCGGCCGACGTCGCGAGGTTCGAGTACGTGCCCGGTGCGCTCGAGAAACGGCGTCGGAGCCGCGCGCGGTCGGACGACGTCGTCGGGGCTGTGCATCCTCAGATGCGCTCCCGTCGCGGGTCATCGCCACCGCCGCAGAAGATCAAGGAAGCCGAGGCCGTGGTGGGGAGTGTTCCACCAGTGGTGCTCCTGGAGAGCGACTTTGCGGTGGAAAGTGTGGCCATTGAGACCGTCGACGAATGGGAGCGCACGCATCGTGCGGACGACACGAGCCCAGCGTCTCCTTCGGTCGTGTCGCCCACACAAGCGCCTGCTGAGTCGCAGGAAGAGCTGTGGCGCAAGATGAACACGCTCTGGGCTCAAGCTGAGCGCACGTACCAGCTCACTCAGGAGACCAACAAGACCTTCCAGCAGTCGTAGTCCACACTACTTGTATCAATGTGCCCGCCAAATCTATAGCCACTGCTACTGCTGCATCTGGATGGCCTGTGTTTGCAGCACGGCCATGCGGTACGTGTGCTCGGCCTGCAGACACAGGCCGTTGATTTGGGACCACAGCCGACGACGCGTTTGCGAGGCCTCAAATTCAAATTGCGTCGGAGAGACCGAGGCCTCCGACATCTCCTCGTAGGAAGACATGAGGCTTTCGTCCTCCGTCGCCGACAACACAGTGGGCTGCGTGGTATTCGTCGCAAACGTAACACACTGACGCTGCGAGCGTTGCGAGACCGTAAACTTGGACTCGGACGGGTCCACACGGGACCGCAGCGGATCAAACGGCTGCACGAACTCGTACACGGCCAGTGCCGCGGCATTGTCCATGTGGATCGCCGTCGACATGCACGCCTTGCAGATCGCAACGGCCTTGTACGTAAGTTTGTCCTTCTCGTCGCCGAGCACGAGCTTGCGCGACGTGATGCATCTCGGACACACGCACAGCGCGCAGATCTCACACTTGACGGGCGACCGCAGCGGCCCGATCGCGCGCGCGCACTGCCCACACGCTTGGCGTTGCGGTCGCTGTCTCGTGAGGATCGACAGCCTCGGCTGGGGCGGCGACGGTCGCCGTGCGCGTGGACGTAGTGAAGGCACCTCAAAGACCGACGTCGCGTTGGGCCGGCCGTGCGCGCGCGCCGCCTGCATCCACACGAGCTTCTTCTTCATGGCGCTCTCCGTGACATTACACACCGAGATCATGGCCTCGGCCGCCTGGAACGCTGTCACGTGGAACGGTAAGTTGCCTGCCGGGTGCACGGCCACGCTGGTCATGACTTCCACGACGCCAGGCGACGCCTGCCGGTAGACGTCGCAGGACGAAAACTTGAAACGCAGAATGCCTTGCGACGTGAGCGGTGGGACGCTGGGCAAATCGACCGAGTGGTAGATGATATACCCTACGCGCTCACGCTGGCCGTTGGGGAGTCGCATCTCTTTGAAGCCTGTGGCCTCAACGTACACGACGTCCCTGGCCTTGATGATCGACGCGATATACGGCGCCCGGGCCGACCACTTGAGCCCGACGTACGCAAACGGATTCGAGGCCGTGGGGAGCTTGATGTCGCGCAGCGCGCGGTGCTGCGCAAAGTCGTCCTGGATGCTCAGCGATTTCATAGTCATCGCCAGCTCCGTCGGCGCGGCACCGCCGTACATCGCGTCGTCCAGTGACCCGAGCGTGGTTCCCACACCGCACAGCTTGACCATGGGTGACCACATCGCCGCGCGCAACACGTTCATCGAGGCGACGCTCGTGTCGACTGGCTTTGGGAACGCGTTGCGTGGGCTGCGCTCGCGCGAGACGTAGATACACACGTTTTCACGGCGCTTGATGGGCTTCCAGGCGCGTGTGTTGAAAAAGTCCCCGTGTGTGTTGTTCAGGTACTGCGCGTACCGCTCGATGGTTTGGTCGCGCAGCACGAGCGCGATGCGTTCATAGTCGTCGCATACTTCTGGAGCAAGACGCAGTGGCAGCTCGCACGGCAGCGCTGCAGCAGGAGTCGGCATGGCCCGGTCAGGCTTGGGTCTTTGCTTGTATGGGAGCGTCGTTGACGATTGTGGAGTGAGCTGGACAATGGCACGCCCCCGAGAAGAAGAACGCGAAGAGCAGCGACTGCGGTCGTGCTATGCTCAGGCGTGGCAAGCACGGAGGTGGCAAACTGCCACGCACCGCAAAGTACTGTACTGCCAGATGTCTCCACCTCCGCTTGCCACCTGTGAAGGGATCTGGTGTACCCATGTTAGGTGGCGCGCCCATCCCCATCCCCATCTCCGCCACGCGTGACAGGAAAGCAATTCTGATTTCTATGTATTGAGCTTCCAGGTCACACCCTGAAAATCGACCCCAACACATCCATTCCACGTGGAAACAGATTCCACGTGGAGGCTAGTCCTGCCCGTCGAGCGAGTGCTGGATGGCACTGGTCTGGCGCACGGCGAGGCGGTAGGTCTCGTCGGCCTGGAGACACAAGTTATTGATCTGCTGCCACAGACGAAATCGCTCTTGGGTGGCCTCGTCCGAGAACCGCTTGGGCGTCTCTTCGCGCGACGTCGGCTGGACTTCAATGGCGGCATCGTCGGCGCAGGACGTCGACCGCTCGTCCGTGGCGCGCGAGCCGCGCGAGTCCGGGAGCTTGAGGCCGTCCAGCGAGAGATCCATCACCGTACTCACAGGCTGGTGCTGGGCCGACGAGAATCGGCGCTTCGGGCGCTTCGTGGGCGCGCGCGGCGACTTGTTAAAGTTGTCTCGGAGCCGGTCAAACGGCTGGACAAACTCGTAGACGGCCAGCGCCGACGCGTTGTCCATGTGCACGGCCGTGGAGATGCAACCCTTACAGATCGGCACGGACCGGAAGTCGAGCTCTTCGATCTTGTACCCGAACACCAACTTCCGCGACGTAATGCAGCGCGAACAGACCGGGGTCGCGCAGACCTCGCACTTGGTGGTCGTGCGCAGCGCGTTGAGTTCGCGCGCGCACTGGTCACATGCAACCTTCAAGTGCCCACTGAACGAGTGGCGCATCGAGCGCCACCGGGGCAGGTAGTCCGAGGTCGCGTTCGGCGCGCCGTACGCGCGCGCGGACTGCATCCACACGAGCTTCTTCTTCATGGCGCTCTCCGTGACATTACACACCGAGACCAGCGCCTCGGCCGCTTGGAACGCCGTGACTTTGAACAGGAGCTCGCCGGCCGGCTGAAGGGACGTCGTGGAAAACACTTCGACGACCCCGGGGGACTGCTGGCGGTAGAGCACGCATGCCGAGTACTTGGACCGCAAGATGCCTTGCGAGAGGAGCGGCCCGACTTCCGGCAGATCCACCGAGTGGTACAGCGTGTACCCAACGCGCTCTACCTGCCCGTCAATCTCGAACTCGCGAAAGCCCGTGGACTCGATGAGCACCATGTCGCGGGCCTTGATGAGCGACGCGATGTAGGACGACCGCGCGTTCCACTTGAGCCCGACGTACGTGAACGGGTCGTCCAGCGTCGGCAGCTTGATGTGGCGCAGCGTCTTGTGGTGGTAAAAATCATCTTGGATCGAGATCGACTTCATGAGCGCCGCGAGGTCCGTGGGCGAGGCCGCCCCATACATCGCGTCGTCGAGTGTCCCCAAGGTCGTGCCCGTGACCAGCAATTTGACCATCGGCGACCAGTCGGCCTGTGCGAGGACTTGGGGGGATGCCGTATCTGTCGGGAGCGGCTTGTGGAGCGCGCTCGGCGGGTTGCGCTCGCGCTGGTAGTAGATTTGGACCTTTTCGCGCTTCTTCACGAGCTTCCACGTGCGCGAGTCGAGCGTCGGGTTCGCGTGGAACGCGTCAAACGCCTCGAACACTTGGTCGATCACAGCGTCTGCGACGCGCGCATACTCGTCGCTCAGCTCCGGAGAGTACGGCAGCGGCAGTTCGCACGGCAAGTCGATACCGCCCATGCTGGATCAGGAGATGTGAGACCTTGATCGCGAGTTGGGAAATGGGGCCTTGCATGGAGCCCACCCAAAGGCGATTGGTATGGAGGGACAAGAAAGACGATCAGTGGGTGCCATGTGGGCCACTTGGACAAACGGTCCTGAGGAGCCTCCACGAGCCGGTGAACGTCATAGTCGCATTGCTTCCCGCCAGGTATCTCACTTGCGTGCGGCTCGCGGGTGTTCGCCGGGTCTGGTTTGGTGGGCTACCCATCAAGCGGTTAAGGAGGTATCTAATTACACAGGTACAAAATGCTGTTTCTTAGCACGCTTACTATATATAATACCGACTCCACAATACCGAATATCAATGGATACAGTCTCATCTATTCATCACACCAAGTGTTTTTCGTGGATGACTCGTAGCGGCGAGGATGAGACCATCATTAGCTGCTCCGTTTATGTGAGACCAGGTGGAACACACAACCGCGGGTGTACACTACATACAGGCCAGCATTCTCGATCACTCCGATAAGCACAGCCACACAGGTACCCTGTGGATCACAAACCACAGCACTGTGCTTCGTTCGATCTCATCGAGGATGGGACAAAGCGGGAGGAACATGCCGCTCACACGCTAACAGCGCTATGGTCCACACACACACAGGCCGCATACGGTTGCGAGAAGCACCGCAATGAACACATACAGCAGCTGGCTAGCAAGGGGCAGTTGCCAATCGCCTAGCGCCAGGCTTTTCATCAATCGGCTTCAAGAAAACCCCGGCATCGGACGGCCACGTCGCCGGCCCGCAGCGCTTCTCCACGCACCAACTGGCCAATGCAAAAGAGTACGACACGTCCAGTTCACAGGACGGCCTGTACAACCAGGACCATCCGGTAGGATTCCCTGGCTCGGACTGGTCGGCCGTTATGCAGTCGGCGGCTGCATCGGTCTGGTTTGACAAATCTCGTGGTCCGGCAGCAACATGGCGTCCAACGGGGTGCAGCCGCATACGTGGCGTTGTTATTATCGTCCATCCATATGTGTTCATCCACTTGCTGCTCCAGTCGACACTATTAGTGTTTGGTGGAGTCTATTGTGAGTTACGTCTATTAATAGCGATCTCCAGTCGCTTTAGTATGCAGATGGCCGAATATATTGCGTGGAGGTCTGCCACTGGATGAAGTGTCCAGAGAAACGAGGCCGCGCCACTCGGGGCGATCGGTCGGATGAAAAGTCGGCAGACTACAGGCGCAGTGTCGGCCATTGCATTCCACACCCGGAGGTGGTGGATCCATTTGGCGACGCCGAGGTGATCGGGAAGGAGGCGGGCGGCCTCGTACTGAGCGGGTAGGCGACTCGTGCGAAGACGGCGGTACCTGGCGGTTTGTCGAAGGACCTACAGTCGACAATGGACACGAGACACGAGCGAGAGGCCGCTTTCGCGCGAATATAAACAACGCAACTCGTCATCGGCTGAGGGGCCTCGATTGTCCCAACACGTTACAGCAGGAAACATCTTTGTGGATCGGCGTCTACAATACACTCAACCACTCCTCGTCGCCATGGAGCGCTATGGAGCCTGAACTGTGGCACTCCTCACGTTCCTTCTCACGCCAGTCGACTTCTGTGGCGAAGCTCGCGTCTCCGCCTGGGTCGTTCTGTGGTTTGCGCTCGACCGTCCTTAGCAGCCAAGGTCAAATTGTCTGGCTCGGACGCTCAGCGATCCGATAGAGGCGCGACCAGCGCTCGTCTTTCGCGAGGAGGCCGTTGGAACCTGGGGTCACCGAATCAGCACAGCACGAATCCCGTGCGCTGGTACGTGGTGTTCACGCACCTAAGTCACTCCAACTGTCCGAGCAGCGTCCCGGTTTCCGCCGGTTACTGCGCCATGGGCACACATGTCTTGTATCGATGGCATCTACTTCAGTGTGCACTATATCTTGAGCCGACGCGTCGCTCTTGACGATCCAGCAAGCACGCATTGCGTGCTGACACCTGTGTCATACACAGGCCACAAAAATTGCCATGGCGTCCCTTCGGAGGTCCACCGATCCTGGATCTTCAATCGTCCAACGGCGCTGTGGACGACCGAGCACACGATGTGAGGAGGATCGAAGCGGATTCCCGGACGGTCTTTCACATCAACTGGTTATTGTACGCGCTGTTGCTGTGCAGCATGACTCCACGACCGCGCGCGTTACACCTGAGCAGCAAATCGTTTGAAGCGACCGCCAAAGTCGCAGGCGAGGAATTTCACAGGATCACACAGGCACACAGTGGCATGTTTAGTACATTTCAGTACGATAGCTGGCTCAATACTCACAAGTCGTTGAATTGCAGCCGTCACTCTGTCGAGACTGCGCTGGCGTTCAGCCCTCCACCAAGAACGACTCCAGCCAATTTAGAAACGGACTCTGTACCCGCTCTTGTGATTTGATTTGATTTGATTTGATTTGATTTGGACTGTAGTAGCCGTTGTACCTGCTCTTGTGAGGTGGTGGGCCCGCAGAGTCTTCAGCAGTTCGAATTGGCCCATCTTTCAATGACAGCGATGGTGTACCTTCGTTGGCTGTACCTCTGGCGTCAGGCGTCGCTTCTATGGACGGCAAGGTCAACACCCGCAACCCGCAGAGGACGCCAAGTCAGCTCAGCCACGCCGGGTGCCGTGCTGTTGAGCACCAGCAAATCATTCCCGGAGGGACACTTTCCCCACTGTACGGTGGTGTTGGTGTCCGCAACGCCACTTTGCCCGCGAGCAAAGCCCCGAGGATGCCGCGTCGGAATGTCGCTTCGGCCATGTTGAGTCCACCGGCGTCAGTTGGACATGTACAAACTGTAGGCGTGGTTTCTTGGTTGCTCGGGGGCGAAGGTGGATCTCAGAACTGTGGGGGCATTGATTCGGGAAGCACGCGATGTGTTGTGTGTGTCTGTTTCTCGGAGGTGTGTTCTTCACGAAGCACGTAGCTCGCTGTCGACGCAGCTCTTGCAACAGAGCGCCGAGGTCCCCACGAATTGGGGATCCACACCGGTGATTGTCGGGATTAGAAGGGTTCACGGCTGTGGTGTGGCGACGCAAAGGTTGCTGCCACCCATCTCAATCGCATGCATGTTCCCACAGGTCTTTTACTTGGACTTTGTAGCGTGAGTGGTGTGTGGACACCACCTATTTATTCATTCGCACAGGGTATTCACGGTCTCGGAGAACGATGGATCGTTTCCCGTTCGCCACGGACGTGGCCTGGGTTGGCGGTCCAAAATCGCCCAAGCACGGCCGCACCATCACGCCGCGACACTCGATGGGGAGAAGTACACTGTATCGTGGTCCGCAGGATGCCGGATGGTTGTCGGTGGCCTCTCGCTTCAAGCAGAAAAGCTGCCCGTGTGAAGCACTCACTGTGGAACTCGCACGTTGTCCGGGACCCAACACTCGACGACGGACTCCGTTATACGGTGGGGTGAAGTATGGCGCCTCGAATCCAGCTACCACTCCAGCTCCCGCTGGCTGTGTCGCCGCACCAGCAGCGCGGGTACGAGCAGCTCGCGATGTCGGTCGTGCAACGCAACGTCGTGGACTTGGACGACCTCCTCCAGCGCACCAACCACAATCTCCCGGTTGACTCGCGCCGCTGGCGGCTGCTCAAGAGCCGCCATTAGATCGACATCTATCGATCCAGAGAACGTGTCGAGCCCGATGTGCTTTCCCATCCGTACCGCCGCGACGCGGTTGGCCACCAAGGGACCACTCAGTCGGCACAACCGTCACGCGCGCCGCTCGCGCGACTGCTCTGCGTGGGCACGCTGGAAGGTTCCCTCGAGGACGCGATGCTCGGCAGCGCAACGCCCACGCAGCTCGCGATGGCCACGCGATCTCTCTACCTCCAAGACGACTTCGTCCAGCACGAAGTCCTCCACGACATCAAGAAACCGACCCGCGACGACCCGTTCGAGTACCTCGGGCTCAAGTGGGCGCTACGCGCGTCGCCCTTCGGCGCGATCGTCCGCGAGCGGGACCTCGTGTACGTCGAGGCCACGGGCTTTCACACACTGCTCCGGAAGAACGGCCAGCACGAGCGCATTGGGTACATCATCAACCATTTGGTCGACCTCGCGGAGCTGCCTCCACTGGTATCGGACGGCGTCGTGCGTGCCAAATTCTCGCTCTCCATTTTGGTTCGTCAGGCCGCCCCCGGTGTCGTGGAAGTGTACGCGACGATTTGGTCGGACCCCGGGGGTTCCCTGCCGACCAAGCTGGCGGCGCTCTCGGCCGCGAGCACGCTCATTGCCGTGTCTCGTGGAATGGACTGCACGCTCGGGCGCACGCTGGTGTGGATGTTTAAGAAGCGACTCGACCGACACGAGCCTCATTCCCAGCACGTCAACACCGCGTCCACCAAGTCGACACGGGGAAAGTGGTGGTGTGCGGAGTGCACACGCGAGCTCTCGGCGTACCGGAGACGCACGGTGTGCTGCATCTGCCAGACGCCCGTGTGTTCGCGCTGCATCCACACCAGACGCCTCGCACTCGGCCCGACGGCCCACGAGCTGGCTTTTGTTCCTGTTCCGGTCTGTTCTGGATGCCTAGCGACAGCACGAAGCCTCGGCAACGCCAGGCAGGTCGCCATGGACGACATGGCTGACCTGCACGACCGTCGGCTCTCCGAGAAGCTCATGGAAGTTGTCCAGCGGCATCCGCTGCTCCAGTCCGCCAATAACGAACCGTGCACCGAGTCGATCGACGAGATGCAAGGTGCGCCATCTATCCAGTACGCGACGCGAGATACCAGGGGCACCATCACAGTCGACGACGACCCGACCGAGAGCGAGGAGTACTACTGCGGCAGCCAGTACAGCAGTCAAGCGAGCTCGCCGCGGTCGTTGACGTCGTCGCGGACGACGTTCGAAGTCGAGTGCCAGCAAATGCTGCTGCTGATGAGCAAGCTGCGGCTCCAGGCCGAGGAGACGTACTCGGCAACCATGTCGATGACCGTATCGACGAGAGATGTTAATTAAACGCAGGATACGTCGATACCATCTATTTAGTATTGTATCCATCACGTGGGTCTCGGAGGCTGGTGACTCCGTGCCAGTTCGTGTGCGGCTCCCAGACACAACACAATTCGAGTGCGATAGCCCCACGGGACGCAAGCTACTCTCTGGCAAGATGGACCAAAAACAAGCACCAGCGTGCACTTGTGTCCAGAGGATCGCGACTTACGATCGCTGGAATTTGTTGTTGGTTGGCTCACTTGTTTACACGCGGCTCGTCTGTGAAGCACACCGCATCGTCTGGACGTTGTGCCACGTGACTCGTGAATACAGTAGTAGTATGACGATGCGCGAGTCCGTCTGCTGTTTTCACTGCAACGCGGCAGTGCTGCTACAACCTCGCACACGACGAGAGGTTGCAGCCGTGACAGGCAGCAAACGCAGGGGGTCCTTAGTTCTGACCACTTGCCCGTTGTCCCGCGATGCCACGACAGGACTCGCACCTTTCACAAAGCGTGTTGCTTTCGTGTGCGCGGTATACGGTATACGGGACGCGCAGTTCGTTAGAC
>JAADXJ010000610.1:0-17796 GCA_023337735.1 Pythium biforme
AAATCGGGTGGAGGTGGGAAAAATACACTTGTATTGAAACAATCTGTGTATTGCACTGTTCGCGAAAAACACAATAGTAAATAATTGAAATGGAAAAATGCAATAATAACTGCAGTTGTATTATTTCTTCGGAGGCCTGGTACGTTTGTATCCTTTGAGTAGAACAAGCTGCTAATGCGGCCCGCAGCAGCGAGTGACAGCAAGCCAACCTGGACAGACGCGAGGACTTACGCATGCGAATACGATGCTTGTATGTGCGTGTAGACCAGATCGACGGCCGGTCGAAGAACGAAGACCACGGTTGTGTACGCGTCCACCGTATTTGGTGGGCAGCAGAGTAAAGAAGATAGCGTCTCACGGCAGGCACCTTCCACGGCATCATCCTCCGTCGATCCGCTGTCTTTTCTGGTTGCAAAGCTCGTCAGCTCGGCTCGGCTCGTGCCGGTTTATCTCGCATCGTCTCGGCTCGATACATCACCAGCCATGCACGTGATCGACATGGACGGCAGCAACTCGGTTCTCGACGTTACGAGTGGTCAAGAACAGCAGAGCCGGACTGGACAAGAAGCGACTGATTCTGGTACCGGTATGTTTCTAGCTGTTCGTGTTCACCCTCATTCGAGATGTGTATGCGTTGTGGCGTACTGGTGTGACGGACGGGTTCTGTGATCCATTGTGTGTAGGCACTGTAGATGATGTTCACGTCGCCGAGCCGCGAGTCCAAGCTGCGTCTCCGTCCCTCTATTCCATCATGCTCAACCGAGCGGAAGAACTACGCGTGGTGTTGTCGGCCGCGCTGCAGCGCCTCATCGACTACTGGTGGAAGTTGGTGACACCCGTGGCTGCGACGGGTGGTCTCAGCACCACTAAAACTACGGTCCACACGGTCCGTACGGCCACAACCATCTTAGTCGCGGACAGGGCCATCGGCCCCACCGCGGCGCCTGTGCCGGCCATCACGGTTCTCCTTCGAACGCCCACGGCGCTCATGAACGACAACTCCACGACCACGTCCGAGATTGCGCTCCGCCGCCGTCCGTATCGCCCCGACACGGACACGTACACGACGTACGTCCAACTGATCCTGTCGACGCCGTGGCTCTTGGCTACAACCTCCTCCTCCACCGTCGCCATGGCTCTGACGCTGATGGAGCCGACTCCGGTACCGGAGGACTTGGTCTTCCACGGCGACTCGAGCTCGCCGTGGCACCCGCTCGGGCAGCCACTCCCCGTCGACGATCTGCTGGTGGCACTGCCATCGCGTCGTCTATCGGCTACCGCGTACGCGGCTTGACACGCCGGCTTTGCGGCCGACCCGTGGCTGCAGGCGCGCTGGGCAGCCAAGCGCATGAAGCAAGCGGCCGAGCACCGCGCCGTTGCGCCGCGTCCGCGAGACCCTGTGACCCACGACTGCAGCTGCGGCTGGTGTCCCGACGGCACCGCCGTGTACGAGCTGTGCGCGGCCGTGACGATCCGGCGCACGATGCGCAGCTTTGGCCCGCGCGCGTCGTCGTCTGGCTCGGCGGGCGCCTCGGTCGCGCGCCGCGTGAGCCAGCGTTCGTGCGCGGCCTTGGCCTTTGCGCCGCCGCGCTTTGGCCGCGCGCGCGGCTGAGAACTGCAGCCGGAATGGCGAACTTCAAGGTCCACATGGTGTCCTAGAATACTGTGTAGGACGATGGATGCGCACATGATGAGTCTCAAGCAGCCAGTTATGGCGACCTGGTAGTCAAAGATGGCCCACCTTGAAGCACCCACCCCAGCGTAGAGTACCGCAGTAGATGTTGAGCCAACGTATATCTTGAAGATGGTATGGTCCGTTTGCTGCCGATCCTTTCTTTGTGTTGAACTGCCGCCACTTGAGAACGAGAACGCTCGAGACGACGCCATGCGAAGCTTTAGCAGCACGACGGCCGCCTCGCTCGCGGTCGCCGTCGCGACGATGGTCGCATGTGTGGAGGGCGAGAAGCCGCCCATCGCGTACGCGCATGAGGACGCGCTGGCGTTCGCGGCCGCAGCGGGGGAAACACCGAGTAAGCGTGCCAACGGAGGCTGGCGCACGCACTGGGGCCGCGTCGAGGAGCAGCTCTTGGCGCGTAACGACATCTACGATGACGAGAGTGGCAAGGCGCAGCTCACGGCCTCGACCGACGCGATCGAAGACGGCGAGGACCTCGTGGTGTGGTGGCAGGGCGTCGAGAAGCCCCATGCGAAGGACCTGCTCGCGCTCAGCTGCGGCCCGCGCACGCAACCGCACGACTTCCTCGCGACGGTCGGCGTCGACCACCCGGACGCAACCAAGAACTCGGTGCGGTTCTCGTCGCTCTACATGATGCGCTGTAACTACACGGTCGCGTACATGAACTTTGACGCCAAGATCAACGACTACCGCGAGCTCGCGACACTGACCGTGGGCATGAAGGACTCGTTCAACGCGCCCAAGCACGGCCACATCGCGCTCACGAGTCAACTGGACGAAATGGCGGTCATGTTCAACTCGGCGTCGCAGCGCACGCCCATGGCCCAGTTCGGGTTGAGCGCCGACGCATTGAGCGAGCACGCGTCGGGCACTTCGGCGACCTACAAGGCCTCTGATATGTGCAACTCACCGGCCAATGTAGTGAGCCAAACGTGGTTCCGCGATCCAGGGTACATGCACAAGGTGATTCTAAGGAAGCTGCAGCTCGGCAAGCGGTACTACTACCGTTTCGGCAACGACGAGGACGGCTGGAGCGACGTGTACTCGTTCAAGTCGCGTCCGGATCCAAGCGTCAAGCATACCAAGTTTCTTGCGTACGCCGACATGGGCACGGACAGCGCGCCGGCTGCGACGTCGACGGCCGTGCGGTCCTTCCAGGAGCTCACCAAGGGCTACGACGACTTTTTGCTTCACGCCGGCGACATCAGCTACGCGCGCGGCCATGCGCATGTGTGGGACGAATTCTTCCACATCATCGAACCGTACGCGACGCGTGTGCCCTACATGGTCAGCATCGGCAACCACGAGTATGACTACATGAGCGGTGGCGAACACGACCCGAGCGGCGCAAAAGGAAGCGATGGCCGCATGAACTTCCATCCGTCGTGGGCGAACTACGGGTCTGACTCATCCGGCGAGTGCTCGGTGCCCATGTTCCACCGCTGGCATACACCCGAGAACGGCCACGGTCTGTACTGGTACTCGTTCGACTATGGCGGTGTCCACGTGATCCAGATGTCGTCCGAGCACGACTGGCGACGCGGCGCACTGCAGTACCAGTGGATCGAGAACGACCTCAAGAAGCTCGACCGCGCCAAGACCCCGTGGGTCGTACTTACGTCGCATCGCATGATGTACACGACGCAGCTGGGCGAGGACGCCGACCTGAACGTGTCGATCCACTTCCGCGAGGAGATGGAGGAGTTGCTGTGGAAGTACAAGGTCAACCTCATGATCGTAGGCCACCAACACTCGTATGAGCGAAGCTGCGCCGTGAAGGACGGCAAGTGCACCCACGACGGCGTCGGTCCCGTCCACATCGTCGTCGGGTCGGCTGGCGCTGGCCTCGAGACCCAGGGTTTTTCGAGCGACATTGGCGAGTGGAGCGTGAGCCACGTCAACGACTGGGGCTACCTGCGTGTCGCGTCGACCGAGAACGAGATGCACGTCCAGTTTGTGCTTAACCGCAACGGCGTCGTGTACGACGAGGTTAAGCTCCAGCCCTGGGCGTAGAGCTGACATGAGTGAGCTGTGGCTGGGATCAAGCCCATGGGCCAGCGTTGTTTACTTTCCATTGGTTGAATATATGCACTTTTAAGGCGATGATTGGCTGTGAATCAAAAATTCATTTGGCTTGATTGGTTGAAAAGGAGCGTTTATTTAGATCATTTGGCGCGAACAGTGCCAGTGTGGAGGCAATCACTCCAATCACAGAATATGACGACCGCGAAGCAGCTCCCGTCGCGCGCATCGCGCGGCTCACGCATCCACAAGCTCATCGGCGAAGAGGCCGAGGCCGACGACGCGTTCTGGAACCAGGACGCATGGAACGAAGAGGGCGTGGACAGCGACTACGCCACGGAGGCCGGTGCGTTTTCCTTTCCCTCCGTACAGTTTAGAAAGAGGCTGGGGACCACGCGCTGACGGTGTGGGTTGGCATGAACAAACAGAGGAAGAGGACGTCGTCGACTCGGATTTTGACGAGGAAGAGGACCCGGACGAGGATATCCACGACAACGACGACGACGAAGGCGGTGCGAAGCGCAAGCGCGGGCGGCCGACGCGCGAGGAGCAGGCCAAGCGGCGCCCGTACCAAGAGCCGCAGCAGGCGGCCCCGAAGCGTCCGCGACGAGTAGCTGCAACGTCTATTGGGTCACTCGTCTCCTCCGCAACTGACCCGACGAGCGCATATGGAGCGGCACGCGCCGCAGAGAAAGCGGCCGCGACGCCTGCGACGATCGTGCCCTATGAGGCGCCCAAACTGCGTCAATCGACCGCGCAAAAAAGTTCCGCATCGTCGGACTTGCGGCGCAAGATCTTGGAAGAAGCGGCGCGCCTCGCTGCGACGGCCAAGCGGCCGCAGGTCGTCAAAACGCGGCTCACGCAAGAGCAGCTGCTGGTCGAGGCCGTGCGCACGGAGGTGGAGAACACGCAGTCGCTCAACCGGCTCGAGCGGCTGGAAGAAGAGAAGAAAGCCGAGAACGTGATCACGCCCAAGGCGCCGTTCACGGGCGTGATCGTGCGCTACCACAGTCGTATTGGTATGCCCAAGACCATCACGTTCCTGAACACGGGCAGTTTCCCATCGATTTTTGACCAAAAGCAGCCGCGCAAGCGCGAACGGCTAGCCCCCACGGAAGAACGCGTGGATGACGAGGAGGACGAGGAGGAAGAGGAAGCAGAGGAAGAGGAAGAGGAAGAGGAAGAAGAAGAAGACGGTGAGGAAGGGCATGACACCGTGGAAGAGGATGATGAGACCAGAAACAACACTGCAGAGGAAGATACCGAAAGCAAGTGAACTCGTGTTTGATCCGCCGACGACAGTATGCGAGCGGCCCCGAATGTTGCGGGGGCCAAACCTCTGGCACTTGCTCTACTCGGCCTTCTTCTTGGCGGCGGCCGTGAGGGCCTTTTGCGTGGCGCTCCAGTAGAGAAGCACCTGCAGCACGAGCAAGCCGTTGAGCGTCATCGCGACCGCGAGCCCCACGATTTGCACCGGGTCGCCCGTTTCCTACACGAGCAAAAGGAGCGCAGCGTCAGCTCCTACCACCCGGACCAACCGAACAAGCGACACGGGGGAGCCTCTGTCTGATCGCTACTCGTACCTGCATCGTCGTAAACATGCGCGCGACCGTGCCCCCAAAGTTGAGCAGCAGCGTAACAAACGCGAGCTGGCCCGTGTGGCCCTGCTTGAAGTTGGCAATCACCTAAAGAGAGACCAAAAACAAATCGGATGAGTAATCGGCAGTCCCGCATAGTTCGTGTGACAATAGAAACGCACCTGCGGACCACGCGCGATGATCGTGACGGGGATGCTGGCCGACATGAGCAGCCACTGGTGCTCGGGCGGCGTGAGCATCATGGCGGCGAACGACGCGACGAGCGAGACCGTGAGCGTGATGCGCGTCGAGTAACCGATCTTGGGCACGTGGTAAGCCCACAAAAGCAACACGAGAATGAGGTTCTGCACGAGAATCACGACGGTCTCGCCCCAAGTGCTCAGCGGGTACCCGCGCAGCAAGTTGTACACGGTCGTGGACGCGCACAGCACGACTTCCATGTAGAACGACGACGGCGTGAGTCCTGTGACGTCCTTGGCCGCGACGATCTTGAGGATCTGCGGGAGCTTGAGGATGAACGCGCCCGTGATGATCGCGTAGCTCAGCAGCTTGGAGACCACGAACTTGACGCACTCGGCGTTCGTGAAGTCGTGGTCCTTGACGAACGCGTCGAAGCACTTGGGCGTGATCACGCCGAAGAGCAGTTCGGTCGAGTCGGCTTCGGATGACTTGGCGTACGCGGCCGTCGTGGCACACGCAGCAAGCGCCACCAGGGCGGCAGCAGTCGTCACACGCGTCATGGCGGAGGGGTGGAGGGGGGCGGGGTGGAGGAGGGAGAGGAGGGGGCAGGAAGATGACGGCGACGGATTGTCGAGTGAGGGAAGTGAGCTCTTTTTGCTCCTGGGTCCACATCATCGCATCCGCTGATGCACGTGTTAAGAACATAAGCATTTCGTATCATAACAAGGTAGTCAAGTATCATTTCTAGGTGCGTGGAGAGCTCCAAGCTGGGGTCACTTTACCGACAACAGGCAAAAATGAACCAGGACGACTTCCGGCGGCTGCTGGACTCGGGCGGCGGCGGTGGCAGTAGGAAGCATGCGAGCTCGCGCGGTGTGCAGGGTAACATCACGTCGCTGGACGCCGACGGCGTTCGCAAATTGCAGGCAAAGAAATCGTCCAAGAAGAAGGGGTACAAGCCATTCAACAAGGATGGCGACGACGGTGACGACGACGACGGCCGCGTGCACCACACGCACAGTCAGTACCGGGATCGCGCAGCCGAGCGAAGACAGGGCGGGACCACAGATATGATCGATGCGGACGAGTTCAAGCACCTGGATGCGGACCAGAGCAAGTTTCTCGGTGGTGACTTGGCGCACACGCACCTGGTCAAGGGCCTCGATTTCTCGCTGCTGGCGCAGTTGAAGCGCGAGCGACAGAAACTGGAGCAAGCGACTGCAGCCGAGAAAATGAAGCAACGTAGTGGTGGCGTTGTACCGGCCCCCCAGCAATCCAGTGAGTCGAGCAAAGACGCAGAACCTACGTTTCAGACGCGCTTGGGCCGCATGGTCTATTTGCATGCCTGCCAGAACAATCCGCTTAGCAAGGACGCCAAATCGACGAAGTCGGAGCTGTTTCTGCCCGGTCGAATGTACTATACATTCAATCTGCTATCGACAGAGTTCGAAAGCATCCCGACGGCAGTACAGCGAAGTAAGGAGGACTGTCCGGAGCTCGACGACGTGGTCACAGGTCTCCTGGACGACATGACTATCTCAGAGGTGAAGCGCGTGTTGGAGGAGAAGCACACGACCAAGAAGATGCGGCGCAAGAGAGAGGAATCCAAGACGAACGATACAGGGGAGAAGGACCACGAGCATCAAACTGAACACAAAGAGGAATCTGTCGCTGCTGCAGTTGAACAATCGAAGGCCCCTTCTAACGACGACGACGACTTTGACATCTTTCCAGACGCTGGGGAGTACGTTCCAGCGTATCTACGCGAAGAAGAAAAGCCCAGGAGCGACGCAGACAAGGTATCCGAAGGGTATTTCTCGAACCTGAGCGCCTCGCTCACAGAGGCCGAGCGAGAAGCGCAACGGAAGGAACGTGAAGCCGAAGATGCTTGGAAGGCGACACTGAAGAAGGCGGCTGCTGCGCAGTCACAAGCTGAACAGGAAGAAGCGATGAGAGCACGGACGGCGAAGCTTACCGCTGCCCAAGACTCATACGGCGAGTACCAACTAGGCAATGATGAAGACAGCGAAGAAGACGAGGAGGAGAGCTCCCGTAAGCGGAAGGCGGCTGCGGACGCCAAGAAGGGCGGCGTTACAAAGGAAGTGGACGGGGAGGAGATGACGAGACGGAAGAAACAGAAGCAAGGCAACAAGCTCGAGAACGATCTCAAGAAGATCAACAAGGTGAGTTCAGGCAAAGTATTCCTGCTCATGTTCCTGGTTTGCTAACGCGTGCGTGGTGCTCCATTTGCAGCTCATGGAGTCCAAGAAGTAACAATATGGCTACATAACGTAACTATCGTAACCAACTATCAAGTGTCACAGGTTGTTGGACCGGTCCGGACTCCGGATCGGTTCCGAACCGTGATTCCACTGATCACAAATTCGTATATTTGGCAAAATGGCCGAACTATCACAAATGTCTAAATTTGAACTTGTGGACCGGGACTTGGACTTGGCACTCGCATCCACTGGTTGTGGGGCTCTTGGTTGACTTGCCTTCCGCAACCCCCAAATACGGGTTCTATGGACCCGACATCCCTAACCACCGTAGCATACATTATGCAAGAAATGGTGGCAGGCTGCTCGCCTCAACGACGCCGATTTGTTGGTGTCAAAGCCTCCTGGAGCGCTGTTCAGCTTCGCTGCACTCACAGTGACAGTTTATCATTCATTTTGAGTGGTGGCGTGCCTGGTCTACTAACCAACACCACTTTCTCCTTGAAAGGTGAGTGAATATGCGCGTGCGGGGGCGAGCGACAGCGCCGCGGGAAAGCGTGGGGGGTGGAGATGGATGCCGTGGGCGTTGAGGAGGAGAACATGCGCATGCGCACGAGCAGTTTCGGTTGAACAGAACGCGCTGGCGGCGAATCCACCGGCCGACGGAACAGGGAGAACATTACGGACTCGTGTGTCATTTGATTGCATGGGCCCTTCTCAGCCGCGACCAGATACGATTCACGATCATGCCTCGACCGCGCGACTCCTTCAACCCTCCACACCCCAACTCGCCTGGGCACTTGATGCTGCCCCAAACCATCGCTGGATGGCCGGGAACTCACAACGGGCTTGCTAATGTTCCACAGAAAAATGGCTGACGAAATCGCTCTGGCTCGTGAACGCTTGGCTCTCAAGTTCGGCGACGTCCGCACTGGTGGCAAGGGCACCGTGCGCCGAAAGAAGAAGGCTGCGCACAAGGTCACGGCCGCTGATGACAAGAAGCTCAGCGCCGCCCTCAAGAAGCTCGGCGTGACGCCGATCCCGGGTGTTGAGGAGGTCAACCTCTTCAAGGCCGACGGCCAGGTCCTCCACTTCGCTAACCCGAAGGTGCAGGCCGCTATCTCCGCGAACACGTTCGCCGTGAGCGGCCAGGGCTCGACCAAGTCGCTCCAGGAGCTGCTCCCGGGCATCATCAACCAGCTCGGCCCGGACAACCTCGCCAACCTGAAGCAGATCGCCGAGTCGTACACGGCTGCCCAGAAGGCCGCCAAGGCTGCCGCCCCGGCCGACGACGAGGACGACGACGATGTCCCGGACCTCGTTGACAACTTCGAGGACGTGAGCCAGCAGGACTAAGCGCGCATGCGCGCAGTGTCTCCCGGCCTCCTGTTCTCCGCCCCTGTGCGCTCGTTCGCGCGCAGAGTCGACGTTCGCAGCCAGGTCGTTGAGTGTCATAGCTTTCGAAGATAAGGGTCTTCTCCAGTACAATTAGTACGCCAGGCATTTCCAACGACGCAGATCCCCGTGATGTTTGCATTTTGCTCTCCCCCTTGTTTCTCTGTGCCATCCTGAGACTATCTCAAGTATTGCTTTCGTCACTGTTGTGTGTCCTTTGTGGTTGTTACAAGGTGAAAAGCTGGAACATGTACGCCACTGCCACGCGATATGGAGCCCGCATCGTGAGCAGCCGATGAAACAGACGTCGCATCACTTGCTCCGATCTCTATCGGCTCCAAACACTCGTCCAGCGGCACATGTTCCACGGATTCCAGGACACCGCGCGGAAACCTTTGCCTCACTGCGACAGGTAGCGAAACGCGCTGCAAGCGAAGAACCAGGCATGAAGAGATAGGTTTTTATCTTGTAGTATTCATGCCGAGGCTCGCTTCCTACTCGTTTCATCTATTCCTTGATCGTCACGATCGCCTTCTTCCAGTCCTTCTCCTTGTACACAAACCGACCGCGGAATGCCCGCTTGAACTTGCCTATGAATCGCATCATCACACCATCCCGTCGATCAATATCCTACCGGACCACAGTTGATCAAGACGCCTCTGCTCACCTTCGTAGTTCATCGTGTTGACCTTGTCGACCTGGAGGCCGTAGACCTTGGTCAGGTACTCCTTGATGTCGTTCTTCGTGTAGTTGGGCTCCACGCGGAAGATGTACTGGTTATCGCGCAGGCGTGAGCGCTGGTTCTTGCCCATGAAGATCACCGACATGTTCGGGAAACGCACGCGGTTCCACACCATCTTGGCTCCGTTCTTTTCCTCGCTGCTTCCTTCGCGTGCTGCTCGCGGAAACGCCACCACACCACAGACACCAGCGGTGGGTGGTGCGATAAAAGCCACCAGCCGAGTGTCCTTAACAGCCAATGACACCACGACATATCTCAATTTCAGCCAATTGAAGAAAATGCATATTTCATCCAATGAAATGTCGCTAATTCCTTCATAAAAACCAAGGGGAAAGGAAAAGCGGAACCAAGCGGAGCGCACGATGGCGCGGCAGGGCAAGTGCTTCGAGTGCGTGCTGCAGGGCGAAGTGGTCAGTGCTGTGAAGCCCCGTGGTTACATGATGGATACGTAGGGGGATACACTCGCTGACGCGGTGTCGTTTGTGGGTGGATGTGTGCAGAACTTCAAGCTCTTCCCGGTGTTTGTCGAGCGCCTGCGCGGGCTCTGTGGGGAAAGCGTCGTGAAGGAAGAGATCGCGTACAAGGAGTACGTCTACAACTTTGACGACAAGTGCCCGCAGTACATTCAAGGTGCGTCTGCGTGTGTATGTTGGTGTCGGCCTCGTCACTGGGCTGTGTGCGTTATATCGGTGGGGAAGGGAACCAAGCGCCGTTCTAACATCCTCGGGTGGGTGCGATTGGTCACTAGGTGTACCCCACTATGAGGTCCGCGCGCGCCACGTCTTCTCCGGGTCGACGACGTTTCAGGGCGAGTCGGTCGAGATGCCGGTCGAAGGCGGACAGAAGTGGTGTGTGGCTGCCTTGTTTTAGGTGTTCAGAGGCTGAGGGCTGAACCTCACAGATTGTTGGTTTTGTGATACGACAGGGAAATGCGATACATTGGCCGCTGGGAGCGCAAAAAGATCTCGGAGCAGGTCGGTTCCATGGCAGTCGGCGTCCCCTTCCGCAGCACGATCGCCGTCTCCGTGAGCCAGAACGTCCGCTCGTTTATCTCCACGCTCGGCTTCCGGTTCGTACGCTCGAGTGGGATTTCTCTATCGCGCAGACTACAATACTGACTCTATTTTCTGGGTGCTGTAGCCACAGCTATCGGTTCATGCGTCTGGGCACGCGCTGGCAACTGCCGAACGGCATTACCATTGAGGCGACACGCATGAAGGCGGTATGATGTGGATTCAATAGATCGAGCCTTAGGTCAGCCTTGTGCTGATACGTGATGTATGTTTGGCACCGATAGCTCGAGAACGAAGATGAGAGAGACGAGTACCGATTGGTGGACTTGGAAAACCTGCGTGTGGAGGCGTTGCTCGTCGAGATTTTCGTGCTCACTACGGACGACAAGATCGACGAGGCCTCGCAGAAGATTCGTCGCTTCGCGATGGACCTCGATCCGTACTTTATCGAGCGCCCATCCGAGGGCAAAGAAATCCTCCACAGCACAGCGACACTGGCGGCCGAGGTGCGTCGCAAGCGGCCACGTCCATAGCCAACCTGCAACTTCGTGTACGGTGCGACCACAACGCGACGTGCTATGGAATCGAGACTGAGATTGCTTCGTGGCCGCGTAACCTCATGGGGCCGAGAAATCAAGCATTCGCATTGCATAAAGAAACCGCGAAACTTCGATCTGATTGCGTAGGGAATCTCTCCCACTACCTGAACTTGAAACTGACGAGGACTTTTGGAACGAGTTGCTGAGCCTGAGAGCAACCAAGCAGGCAACCCGAAGGCAAATCATCAAGGACTAGGAATGTTCCGAAGCGATCGACTCGGTGAGTGAAACCGCGAAGTCAGTAACATGCATGCATAGCACCGCCTATCGTCATACTCAAGTTTACTGCGTCTGATCTTGAAACTGCTGTAGGCGTGCGGATTTGAGGAGTCAAAGAGGTGGGCACACGAAGGCATGCAGATGCTGAGAGCTGGGGTCGGCTGGAACGATTGTCACGATGGAAGAGATCTCCATTCCACCGCTTGAGATCGAGTCATTTCTGCTTTCGCCCGCACAAGTAACGATGGCCAAACTCCTGCCAGTCCGCCGTCTGGCATTCCCGGTTACAGTACTTGGCACGGTGACACTTCGCGCAGCTTTTCAAGCCGGCCGAGCCACGCGCGACCGAGCAGTTCCAGCAAATCTTGTGCAGATCACCAACATGAAGCGTCGAGTCGGGATCGTCGACGCGAAGGAGGATCGACTGGTCGGCAGCGATGCGGACGTATGGGTGAGAGACTTGCAAGACCCGTCCAGGAACGAGCTGCTCGACGACACTCGTGGCAGCGTTATACACGGCGAGGATCGCAGGCTCACGCTGAGAGTCCTCGACAAGCACCGAGTACGACGAGCCTGTCGAGCACGGCGGTGCAACAACGATGCACTCGAGCGAACGGCCCTCGTGGATGTGGTCCCGAAGTCCACTGAAGAGCTCATCGATGGTAGCCGGTACAAGACTGGCCGATTTCCCGCGTCGACGCTGCCGTGCGGACTGCATCTTCGGTGGCGGAGGCGTCGTCCATTTGAGAACGTGGCCCGAACGTGTCATCACCTTGGCAAATGGAACTCGCGCTTTCTTCATCTCTCGCAAAATGCGAGAGCTCGTGCGTTGAAGCTTCTCCGGACGCCGAGGACCGGTCAACACCTCGCCACCTCGCAAATCGTGCGGTTGCGTTGCCTCGTTAGCTCCCTGATGAGGTAGATCAACCGGCACGTCCATAGCGACCGATACCATCCGCACAAGGTTCGAGAGCATTCGCTCGTTACATAACGGTTCAGTCGGCTGGAGAAATGTCGGAAGTGTCTTCTCGAACGCTTTGCCAGTGCGCAGATGGTCGACGGCAACACCAAGAATCTTCTTTCGCTGCGCCTTGTTGGCAGTCTGCGCGTCGGCCATGGCGATCAATCCAAGGTGGAAATGGGCTTCTGGCACCTTGCGGTGGCCATCATGCGTGGCAGCCTCCACAAACCGCGTCAAGAACGACTTGGCCTTGGGCAAATTGTACAGGTGGAAGTTGGCAGGGCCAGCCGTGGAGAGGAGATCGAGCGTGAATGGGTCGGCGTCGTCGTCTGGGTTGGGAAGCAAGACGAACGCCTTGTCAAAAAGCCGCAGGGCCTCGTCCCTGTCGCTTCCCGGAAGATGTTCGAACATGTTGAAACACGCCGCTCTCATCAGCAGCGCCAAGTCGTCCGGAAACTGTTGATGAAGCGAGCCGAAGAAGCTGACGAACGACTCTGCGTCTGGCGGTGGCAGGAGAAGAGCCAAGCCAGCGTCCAACGGGATACCCGTATCGAGAATTGCTTTAGCGGCAGCAAAGCTCACAACATTCTCGACTTCCTCGAAGACTAAATTCGAGTCTGGGATTCTGCGGGCTTGAACAGCGTATGCAGCGCTCATCACGACGTCCCCTTCGTCAAGATACGACGCCGCGTCCAGGATGGCCTCCTTTGCGGCGCATAGACGTCGCACGTATGGAGTGCGAGTGGCTCGAAGAATGTTCAACGAGGGTGTCTCTCGGTCCCGAAGAACCGTCGGCGGGGGCATGCGCGCAATCGAAGCGGTCTCCTCAAGGCCCTGCTTAACCCGCGGATCGAGAGCATCGACCGTTGGACGCATCGCAGCGAGCTCGCGGTATCTCTGGGCTGCCGTCGCTGCCCGAAGAAACTCAAATCGATGCGCACTATCCGCCCAGCGGACGGCAACGTCGTAATCTTGGATCGACGCATGAAGATCCGCAAGATTGAGCATGGCTTCGTTGCTAAACTTCTCGGCTGCTTGTCGCAGGTAGTCCCGCGCGAGCGGCAGATCTTTCGGCACAACACCCGACAAGCCGTTCATGTGCAGTACCCCAAGAGCATTCAGCGCCGCGACCGACCCGATCACAGCAGCGCGCTGCCACAGCTCCACCGCCTTGGCATCGTTCTGCGGATAGTAAATCCCAAGGTGGTGATGGCGCGCCAGTGAACTCATTGCCTCGCCAATGCCGCAGTTGAGGTTCGGGGGACCGTGGTCTTGGAGAGTCACCTGTGAGGCGCGTTCAAGCCACTTCACGGCCTCGCCGATGTCCTTCGGCACACCTCGACCAGACTCCAGCAAGCACGCATAGTTGTACATGCCTTCGGCGTTCCCGCTGACGGCGGCTGCCAGATACTCGCGCGCAGCATCGTGGTATCGGCCATCGCGCAGGGCCTGGTGACCCAGCAGCACGTGGCGGTCGAGTCCGGGCATACTATCCAGCTTCATCTTGAGAATCTTATCGAGCAGTTCATTCGGATCTTCGTGCTCGCTAAGCCCTGCGCTCGCCTGCATGGTCTCGCGGTACGCTCCAGTCGTCGTGAAGGCCGGACTGTACGCGAGGTTCTGACTCTCGGCACGCAGTTCGGCGTCCTTGAGCAGCCGACGTCCATCTTTGTGTGCACATCGGCGACCAACGCGTCGTCCTGGGCTGCGGCACCGAGCCCGAGCGCGATCTCGAGCTCATCGACAGCCTTGGCATACTTGCACTTGGCGTGGTGCACTTCCGCAAGGCGCACATGTGGCTTCCCCCACTGTGGCGCCAGGGCGGCGGCGCAATTGGCGTCGTCCTTGGCTGCTCCGAGCTGCGCGAGCTTCAGGTGCGTCGCCGAGCGGTTCAAGTAGAGCTGCGCGAGCAGCTGCGGCGGAAGCGCGTCGCCGTACTCGATGCCTTGGCTGTATAGGCGCTGTGCCTGCGCAAAATCCCCGGCCTGGAAGCGCACGTTGCCCGCTCGCTTCGCCGTGCTCGCGGCGGCTTCCATGTTGTTGTCTGGTGGAGCCTTGGGAAGTGATCACGGCCGCTGGCAGCGGCAAAGCGACCGCAACAACACGGCCCCGTTGGTGCATGGGACCGGAGCGCCACCTCGCTTTGAGATATCCATCAGATTCCCACCGCAGCGTCCCTTGTGGGTCCTCTCACCGTTCCTGTCGCTCCAACGACCATCACTCGTGATTGAAGTCTCGATAGGTATCTAATCTATCTATTCAGCCAATCCGATCGCAGGGGTGAGCACGACAAATGGTGCGGAGGACGATGACCCGCGCGAACCGAATGGAACTGCAGTTCCGAGAAGCACCGAGCACACGGCAACGCACAGCACATTGCTTCACGTATACCTCGACGGCCGTATGATCGGGCTTCTCTCGCGCGCAGCGGATGCGCTGGATGCGCTCGTCCTCGCATTTTCGGGCCACGACAAACCAACGACCTGCACCCGTGACGCCCCCGTGTCGACCACCACCACCACGACGCGCGTCTACACAATCCACTACTCCCCCACGTCTGCGCTTTTGGCTGCGGAGGAAGAGGACGAAATCGTCGACTGGCACACGGAGATCATCGACAGCGACGATGGCCGCGTGCAGTGCATCACGACGCCCGTGTACGCGCAGCGCGCATGCGCATACACGGAGCAGATCGAGACGACCGAGCCGCTTGACCTGCCGGAGCTACTCGCGCGCGAGAACGT
The DNA here is from genome assembly GCA_023337735.1 of Pythium biforme. NCBI lineage: Eukaryota > Oomycota > Peronosporomycetes > Pythiales > Pythiaceae > Pythium > Pythium biforme. Next base: position 15,389 of record JAADXJ010000610.1, read on the forward strand.
GTGCGCGGTCACATGTGAGGAGATCACGCGCACGACGGTCTCTGCCTGGACGGCGCACAACGAACACGAAAACACCGCGCAAGGCGAGAAGCAGCGCGGCCTGTCCGATCTGCGCGCTGTTGATGGCTGCGCGGAGCTGTTTGAGCTCCACCAGAGCGCGTTCGGCATGCCGTACGCCGTCGGCTGCTTGCTGCGCCGGTTGTTGGACGCGTGAGCCACCAGGAGTCAATGGTAGCTCACACACAACACACGGGACAGACGCTTTGCGCTGATTCGTAATTCACTCCGCTCTTCTTGTTTCTTCTCACTATGACATACACGCACAATAGTTCATGGATCACCATGAAGCTTCGGGGTCGGTGAAGCGCGTGAGAAGCGACAGTGGATTAACGATCACCGAGCACGCCGAGTGAAAAAGCAGCGTATCGTCGTCGACAGTGGCCGCCGAGCAGATGCCCGTCGATCGCGGGGATTTGACGCTCGAGAACCACCGCCTCGCAAAACATCAACAGGAACACGCCGCTGTCGACCACGTCGTTCTCGCTCACGCTGAACGTGAGTTCTTTTTCTCAACGGCCGACCGAGACGCGCGAGAATTTGCTCTTCGGCAAATCACCGGGCGTGGTTCAGTTGACTCGACGGACCCAGATCTGCCACACTCTCCTACACACACCACCATCATTAGCGTGAGTAGGGTAAACCAACCACGAAACCAATCGGCGCCTGCATACCGTGGGTCCTGGGATCCTTGCCATTTCAACTGCGGCGCAGATCACGTCGGCTGAGGGCGCCCGGAGCCATTCATGCCCGTCGTAACGGGAGCTGTCGCTTTCACGCACAAGCTTGACGAGCCGATCCAGGCGCCGTGTTGTCTGGAACGCTCCATGGAGTTGGTGCATGAGCTCAAGCGTCGCAGTCGAGAACTCCACCTTGCCGAGGAGAATGCCCCGAATGCCCACCTTGTTCTCCAGTCTCGCTCCTCGGAAAACCGTCGCTCCGAGACATTGGTCCAGCATATCGATTGGGAACAAACCGAAGACGTTCGCTTCGCGCGCCGGGCTCGTTTCCCCGCTCAATCTAACGATGCGGTCTCGGACTTTCTTCAGCTGCTTGTAGAGGTGATGGGGCCGCCAGTGGGCAAGAGAACGCGTCGAACTGTTCAGAAGAGCGCGCAAATCTGCGACCGAAGCTGGGATTCTCGAACATACCGGACGAACTGGAGACAGCGATTGCGAAGCGAGATCGAGACGCGAGGTCCACTGAGTGGACCCGTCGCCGCGCTCTCCCTCGGTAGATGCGACGTCTTCGGGGCAGTAGGTCGGAGCGTCGTTCCGGATGCGCCACCCAACTTCTCCGTCCGCGCCGCCGACCCGACCAGCACCAGCACCAGCCTCGCTGTCCGCTTCCCGGCCACTCGCACCCAGCTCGGACACCATCGTCAACGCGCTCATGTTTGTGCGATGGAAGACGCCAGTCCACGCACGGAGACCCGATAGTGCGACGCCGACGTACGGCGCATTGAGCGCTGCGCCAAGTTCCTCCATTGCCACGCATAGAGGAGGCGAGGGTACCAGGCTGTGCTGCTCGCGGGGCTCCGCGGTCGGCTGCTGCCCGAGAAACCGGTGCACGGCACCTGGCGCCGTGCGATGGGTGGGAGTGGCGGCCCTCAAACCTGGAGACAACCACAACACCCCGGTGTTGACCGGGCAACCAGGGAGCGCGGCGGCCGCACCACTGGCATCGGCCTGCTTGTGGGCTTTCTTCTGGGCTGGCGTGCCGTCCCTGCACTTGAACAATTGAGTGGGCAGCCTCTCCGGTCCATCCTCTGGAAGTTCTCGCAGTCGCTTGGGCGCGCGGATTCCCCCCGGGCTCCTTCGCTTGGCGAGTTCGCGATACTTCGTTTCAATGCTCACGGTCGATCGCGTGTATACATGTTCTGTGTCCAGCAAGGATAGCGGGGCGATTTTTTAAAACCTGGTACTAGGCATGCCATCTACTGTGTCCTCCATACTTGCTGGGTCCTCGTGAAGTAGCTCGCCACGAACACGTTGGCTTCTCCAAACGCTGTTGGCGGCGCCATTCACACCGCTGGCGTCACCATCGTCTAAACAAGGCTTCGAGAAACGATGGCGCATTCAAATATTGGATTCCGGAGCAACTCGCCACTATTGGGTTTTTGGGTCAATTCACCATTGTGACCATCACTCCGTCGTCCAGCGGCGCCGCATTCCACTCGTTCATCCTGGCCGCTGGAAATCGACCGCTCACGCGTGTGGTGCAAAGTCCCGAAGCCAAAGCCAAGCGCCGCTGTCACTCCGTCCTCCCGCTACGTCATCATGCTGCGCCGCGTCGTTGTCTCGCTCAGCAACACCGAGCGCGTGCACAGCAACCGCCAGATCCGCCGCCGC
>JAADXJ010000611.1:0-17779 GCA_023337735.1 Pythium biforme
CCACAGCTCACTACGTCTCTCTGTAATAGAACGCGTTTCTCATTCCATGATCCATCCGTATGTGTACAGTAATCGTTGTGTGTGCGAGTGGTGGACTCACGGCTGTCGTCTGAGTTGAGCGGCTGACTTCATTTCTCGATATCGGAGACCGTTGTGCTCTGGGACTTTGAGATTGCGGGCAACTTTGGTCTCCACGACCAGTTACGGCACAATAGTTTTGATTCTGTATTGTGGTGCATTCATCCAGTATGGGACGGATTATCCTGTGCGCTTCATCACGTGCCTGGGGTTCTAGCTCTGGCGCAACGCGGTTGCGGTCGATGTGCCCAGAGTTTGGTCTCGATCTCGTTGAAGGGACCGGGGTGATCAGTTTGCATAGTCGCCGAGACTGAGCGCTCTCGCAGAGGCCTTGGTCACTTACCTGATCTTCCTCAACAGCCGGACGCGCACCAGCGTCTGATGGAAGAAGCGTCCCGATCGGTCACCACGATGTTGTCTTGGGGCGCTTCTCGTTTTCATTGCACAGGGTCAAAAGGACTCTGCTTTCACCCTGTGGACGATAGTGGTGGCTCTTGGTTCGCGCCTCCTTCTCCTTCTGCATCATTCCCGGACAGCGCCGACGAGAACATGAAATTCGAAAACCCGACGGCCGACTGCCACCGCGTGATGCCCGCGACGACCTCCATCTGTAGCTGCTTGAGGTAGTGGCGGTCGCCATTGCGGCCGCTTCCGCCGAAAATCACTTCGCAGTCCACGCCGCCGGACGCATTCGGCCGTTCCTGGAAGTTGTACCACGAGTGGACGTTCACGTGCATGCCGCCGGTCTCGGCCTCGACAAACTTCTGGCGCGCGAGCTCACTGCCGCCGCGGCCTCTGCGTAAAAGCGGCAAAGTGCGGAACGTGACCAGGTAGCCGCCGTGGATGATCGCGCGCGCAACCAGCAAGTGGCCGAGCCGCGGCCGGTCCTTGCCAACGGCGAGCGCAATGACCCAGCACTCGTCGTTCACGCGCTGGATCACGCGCAACTGCTGCGTCTGCGGCTGGATGCGCCGGTAGTCATCGAGGTTCGTGAGCATGGTCCACGTCTTCTGCACGAGCTGGCTTGCGCTCACCGACGGGAACTGCTGCGAGAGCCGAAACTGGAGCAGCGATCCGTCATTATCCAAACGGCGACTGCCGCGCCAGCCGAAGCCTTCAAAGCCCTCGATCCATTCGCTTCGCGTGAGCCCCTCCATCATCTCCCGGCACGTGCCTTCCACAAAGGCCCGCGCTTCTTCAGGCGTCAGCGGGTCCTCGGCGAGCATAGCCTCGAACAGGGACACGGCGTCCATGCGGATCGGTGGCACGGTCTCCAAGGGATCAGTTGGCGTCGTTTGGGGAGCCGTCAACGCGGAGCGCTTTCCCGTGCTATTGGGCGCCCGGAGTGCCTCGGAATGGTCAATCTCCTCGAGCGCCAGCGGACTGCTGGCGTCGAGCAGCGCCTTCATCGTCGTCGTTTCGGACGCCCTGGGCTTGAGCTGGTCCTCGAGCGTGCGCTTGGCGTACTGGAGCTGCTCGGTCTCTTTCTTGAGCAGCAAGTACTGACGCAGCAGCTCGGCGTCGCGCGCATCCAGCGCTGCACCGGGCTGCGACAAATACGTCGCCACGAGCGTCTGGATGTCGTCGTTGCTGCTGGCGCGCACGATCACGCGCTGCTCGAACTCGTGCTTGAACGCGTCGTGCCTTTGCTGGAGCGCCGCGAGATCGTTGCGCAATGTATCGATGCGGTCCTTGACGCCTTGGACGCGCTCGCGCTCCTTCATGTTGCGCCGCTTGCGTCGCTCTTCCGGTGTCATTGCGCGTCGGGGATTGCCGCGACTGCCCACGGACGTAGGCATTGAGTGCGAGGACGACGAGTGAGCCGCGCCGTCGCTCTCGGTCTTGATCGATTGCTGGCTGTCGGACGACGCGTCGTCGTCTTCCATCGCGAGGCCAAATAGCAGCTCCTGCTCGTCGTCCAGCAGCGCCGGTGGTGCAAACAGCATGGCCGTGGCCGCCGGGAACGACAGCGTGTCCGAGTCCGACACGGGCGACGCCGAGGAGGCCATCGAGTAGTCCGACTCGGTCTCGCTTCGCGGCGGCAGCGCGTGGACTTGTTCCTGTTTAATGCGCGTGGCGTACGCGTGTTGCTGCTGCTGGTGCTGGTGTTGCTGCGCGGCGTGCGACAAGTCCATTCCGTTCAAGCAACGCGCAGACACTAAATACCAAAGTGCAGACCCGGGGAGAGGGGATGGAGGGGGGAAACGTAGGCGACCACGCACACGGCAGAAAAGATGACGTCGTGCGCGCTAGGAGGCGCAAGTCGCAGCTCGGTGGTATCGCTGGTTGAGTTTGTGTGTGTGGGAGGTGCGTGAGGAACGGAAGGGGAGAGCAGAGACCGTCACTCGCCGAGGGGGTGGGAAGCCCTTTGTCGTTCCAGTTTCCAGCGTGGCGGACGACGTTTCTGAACAGGCGATGGCGCTTCGCTGGGTGGTGCGCACCACCTGCCAAGGCAGCAGCAGCAAGAGAGCGAGAAGCAAGCACACACACACACACACGCCTTGTCTCTGATGAGGGCGAACGGCGCGGCCACTCGCGCGAGGGACGAGGAAAAGATGACCAGCTGGGACACCATCATTCCTGCGAGTCAGAGGGCACGGCAAAGAATGATGGTCATCGGAGCTGTTCCCGATGGTATCACCTAGTTTTGGATTTTATATGTTTGATTCACCTTGTTTTGCATATATCAAGCTCCCGTTGGGCTCCACTTGATGCGCGTGTCAGCGACACCACGCGAGGGAACGGAGCTCCATCGTGTGCGACACGCTTCCGCCGCACGCCGCCGCACCCGCCGTCAGGATCTTCCTAACGTTAGTTCCCTCCTTCTCTCATTTCCTTCTTTCATCTATCGACCATGTTCCGGCAGCCGGCGCTCGCCGGCAGCGCGTTCGAGGCGCTCCACGACGAACTGCTCGCGTACTGGTCGCTCTTCTGTGCGCCGACGGATCTGCTCGCGCTCGCCAACGTCAACTCCGGTGTGTTATCAACGTGATAGCTCCAACGCTGGATCATGTGGCTCGTTCCAACGCAGTGTTCTCCCTAGTGTTCTATGTGTTTGCGCGCGAGGAGCCGCTGTGGATGCTCCACTGCCTGCGCCTCCACGGCGGCGACTTTGCTTTCCACCGCTCGTGGCGGCTCACGACATTCTTCCCGCGGCCCCAGTGCGTTCCTCACGGCATGCCCGCGCTCGTGCCGACACTCGCGGTGCGCAACTTTGGATCCGATTTCCTGTACCACCGCTGGTGCCGCAGCCACATGAGCCTCAAGGAGTTCGTGCCGCCATCGCCGGACAACGACCCGCTCGCGCGCACCGTCCGCCGCTTCGACATTAGCGAGATCTCGTACCAGGCCTTCTTCGAGTGCGTTTTGTGTGGGCGGTCTTCCCAGCAACTAGTGTCATCTCTAATCAGGTAAGATGTAATGGTGTTTTTCGTAGACAATACGCGCGCGTGCCGTTCATCCTGAAGAATGCGCTCACCAAGTGGCCGGCGATGACCGAGTGGACGTTCGAGAAGCTGGCCGAGCGGTTCACGGACGCGACGACGCACCGTAACCGGCTCACACACAATCTCGACACGAACAGCGAGAAGGACACGCAGATGACGTTCGCCGACTACGCCAAGTACCTCCAACAACAGCACGACGAGACCCCGTTGTACATTTTCGACGCGCGGTTTGGTGAGAAGATGCCCGAACTGCTCAACGACTACGACGTCTCGCATCTCAAGGTCTTCCAGGAGGACTTTTTGCGCCTCGTTGCGACCTCGTACGATACGCTACCCGAGGAAAAGAAAGCCAAAGTGCCCCGAGCGATCCGCCCGGACCGGCGCTGGACCGTCATGGGGCCCGAGCGATCCGGCGCGCCGTGGCACACGGACCCGGCGCGCACGTCCGCGTGGAACGCGCTCGTGCGCGGCCGCAAGCGCTGGGCGATCTACCCGCCGGGAACGCCGCCGCCAGGTATCTCCGTGGGCAAGAACGACAACGGCCGGGAGACGGCGCTCAACATGACCTCGCTCTACTGGTACCTGCACGTGTACCCGACGCTGGCGCCGCACCAGCGGCCCATCGAAGTGGTCCAGGAAGAAGGCGACGTGATCTACGTACCCAGTGGGTGGTGGCACCTCGTGCTCAACCTTGAGGAGACCATCGCCGTGACGCAAAACTTTGTCGACTCGCACAACGTCGTGGCGTTCGTGAAGGACTTGCTGGACGACCGCCAGGACGAAGCGCTCCAGGTCTTCCAGCACAGCATCAAGGACACGAACCGCCCAGAAGTGTTTGAGATCTGCCGGCTGCTCCAGATCCCGCGTATGCACGGCTACCTGGACGCGGACCTGTACATTGCGTCATTCCGTAACGCCCAAACATGGAAGCCGTTTGTGAAGAAAGTATTCAGGCGCCACAAACTCGACTACGCAGTCCTGCGCGCCAAGGCGCCGTTGAAAAACCTCACGACGCGTGTCAACCCAACCCTCGCGGTCGGGAGTGAGCTGCTCATCAAGTTCTACAGCGAGTTCAACCAAGACTGGGGTGAGTTCGACTTTACGACGTACTTGTCGCCGTCTTTTGCAGCGGATATGGACCAGGAGCCGGTCGAGAAGAAGCGCAAGACGATGATCCTGTCGGCCCACGAGCTCAAGACGCGCATGACGCTGCGGGCCGCGATGGAAGAGTGTTACCGTATTGAGAAGACCACGTACGAGATGCTCGCGGCGTCGCAAGATCCAGATCTGATCGCGATGGTTCCAAAACTCCATTTCGCGTCCCATTTGCTGGATGTGAGCGAGGTCGACGACGAAGACGGCGAAGGTTTTCTGTGGCGCTGGCCCTACACGATCATGGACTACAAGCACGGGCTCGTGGGCATTGCGAAAGTTGTCAAGCAGCACGGCGGCGCGACCAAGGCGAGCTGGCACCGACTCGCGTCGTGGCTCAACGGCGAGTTCCTGCCCAAGTTTCATCGCGTAGAAATCGAACCGAAGCTCACGGGGCTGCTGGGTCACCCCAAGGCCTCGTGGGCGTGGTACGAATACTACCTGCTCACCCAGCGCAAGCGCGCGCTCGCCTGTACGTGTATACCATGGAGGTTGTGTGCAGGATGACTGAAAACTGACCAGTGGCTCTCCTTTGTTCCGACCTAGTCCACATGAAGGACGACGCAGTGCCTCCACAGCTTATGAACCAGCTCGAGCGATTCCTGCTTGCAGTGGACGCGAGCTGCAACGCTGGCCACTTGCTGCCGGCTCAGGGTTCGCGCTTCCGAGCCAAGCCGGTGCTTCTGCATGGCGATCTGACGGACGAAAACATCTTAGGCTCGGAGATGGGATTGTCCGACATGGAGACCACAAACGGCGCGATGACGCAGCCTGAGTTTGCGTCGTGGCTGACGGAGATCGGTTGTGGCAAGTACACCGGGCTACTGATCGACCAAGCGGAGCTGACGTTCTTGTCGCTGGCGCTGCTCAATGAGAGCCACTTGAAGGAGCTCGGTCTCCCGCTCGGCCCTCGCCTCATGCTTCTGAAGGCCATGCAGGACGCCTCTGGTGTCTCCCGTGCAGGTGGCTTCGTCAATGCTACTGGCGTTGACAGTGACAGCGATAGTGACAGTGACGACGACGAGGGCGACGAAGTCAACGAATTTGTCGCTGGCCCCGCCGAGCTCGAGGCGCTGCAGGCGTCTCGTCTCCACAAGTTTTACGGCGACTGCGAGTGGACGCCGACGCAGGTGATCGATTTCGCCGACGCCAAGACCGGCGACCCGCTCTACGATCTCGTGGCGATCTTCTTCTCGGCGCTGGTACGTAATAACCCTGGCAGCATATGAGGATGGATGCTTGGTGCTAACCGACTCGCTCGCTCTGTCGTCACCTAGCACTGCGACGGCGAGCTGTGGCGCACGGCAATTGCCACGCCGTACTGGCAAGCGTACCTCCGCGCTGAGCAGGTCTCGCGAGGTCTCGGCGCAGTGGCCACGGGCCAAAACGTGCGCGAGCGCTTCCTGCGACTCGTGCTGCTGCACCCAAGCCGCTCGGTCAAGAGCCTCTTCCACTTTTTCCCGCAGTCGGTCCGCCTCCTCAGCTGGGAGCAGCTCGCCGACGCGGTCTTTGGCGACCTGTTCACGCCTGCTCCGTGAACCACGACCAACAACAAAATGACTGGTCTAAATGGTGTGTTTAGATAATACAGTAACGTGCAAGTGCGGGGAAAAAAGGGAAAATGCTAACGTGGTGTGCTACATGACGACGCACTGTGTGAGAGGCTGTGCTTGTGTGTGCGTATGGTGCGCCTTCCGTTTCCTGCGGTTGGCTGGCCTAGTTTAGTAGACCGGCTGGACCTGCTTGACCTCGGCAAGCAGCTCATCGAAGGCCTCGCCGGCGTCGAAGCCGGCCTTGCCGGTCGTGATCAATATGCAGCTCGTCGGGCGCTTGGAGAGCGCCGAGGCACCGAGGTCCACCTATTGGAGCATGGCGTCAATCGACATGGTCTCGATACGACAATCAATAGAGAGATAGGGTATTCGTACCTTGGACGGCGTGAAGATGTACGGGATGTCGTTCTCCTCGCAGAGCACGGGGATGTGGGAGATGACGTCAATGGGCGAGATGTCGCCGGCGATGATGCACAGACCTTTCTCGCCCTTGCGGATGCCCTTGACGACCTCCTTGACGCCGCGCTTGATGCTCTTGGCCTTGGTGGCCTTCTTCACGACCTTGTACACGCGCTTCGTGTGCTTCTTGCTGGCCAGCGGCTTGGCGATCACTGACACGTGCTTCACGCGCTCCTCGTACGACGGGCCGCTGCTCTTCTCCGTGTCGCTCATGGTCACTCGGTAATGTGTCGGTCGATCAGATGCGCAGGCGAATGGAGCGAAAGCGAGTTGGTGATCCCGACAAGAGGAGCCTTTCGGGGCCAGCGACTCGTGCACCAATCGCATCGCCGCCCAGGATGTCTGCTACCTTCGCGTCACATTCACCCTAAGTGCGTTTCGGTTCAAACAACACTGGTCGATAAGTACGGGGTACGTCCATTTCTTCGAAAGGTTACGTTTTTGCCCTGGCTTTGCGTCGTGTCATTGTCATTCTGAACAGCGAGAGAACCGGCCACTCGGCCGACTTCCATCGAGCGAGCGGACAGACCTCCGCCCTCGCGCCGGCCCCAGGGACACTTTTGGGGTAACGCGCGATATTCATCGCGTGGCGTCTCTATCGGCTTGTGCGACAAACGCCCGCGCGCGCACGGTTGGGTTCGACACCTGCAACAAGTAAGTTAGGAGCTGCTCGCGCTCGACTCGGGTGCTACGATGCTGCGGTACGAACAGAACGACTACTACAGCGCGCCGCCGGGCCCGTATCCGCCGGCCTCGTCGCCGACCGTGGTCATGCCCATGTCGCCGCCAGCGTATCCACGCCCGCATTTTTACGCGCCGCAGGCCCACAGCTCCCAACAGCAGCAGCTTCCGTCGCAGAGCCGCCACGGCCGGCGGCGCGCGTCGACCTCGGCCGCGGCGAACGCGCCGACCCTGATGGGCGTCGCGCGTCCCGGCGGGTTCCCGATATTGCAGCTCACGGACCACCAGATGGCGCAGCTGCGCGGCATCGAGTCCAAGCTGCTGGAGCAGTACCTCGAGCGGTACGACGCGTTCGTCGGCATCAACCAGCGTACCGTAGACACGGGTCTGTGGAAGCAAGTGCGACAAGGCAACGGCGTCAAAGCCTACAAGCGACGAGGCGCCGTGACCAGCCGCAGCAGTACCCGCCGCGCATCGATTCGCGCTCGTGGTGGTGGGCTCCGTGGACGCGCGTCGAGCGTGGCCAACGTCGATAGTGACGCCGACGAACCCATGCTGCTCGTGGTCGGCAGCATCGACGGCACGCTCGAGGACGTGCTGTACGGCGCGGTGTGGCACTCGCGCGACGAGCGCAGCACGCGCACGTACTACACCAAGGACGGCATCGTGGACGCGTCCGTGCTGGCGTCGCTGGAGCGACCGTCGCCCATGCACCCGTTCCGCTCGCTCGCGGTCAAGTGGTCGCTCAAGCGGTCGATGCGCTCGGCATCGGTAATCAAAGACCGCGACTTTGTGTTCCTCGGTGCCACGGGCACGATTCGATCACGCGCCGACGAACGCATCGGCTACGAGCTGCGGCACTCGCTGAAAATCCCGTCGTGCCCGCCGATTGAAGGGTCGTCTGTTGTACGCGCCGAGATCATGTCGTGCAGTTTCTTTCGCCAGATGCGAGGCGGGCGCGTCGAAGTTTTCCACCAGGCGTCGTTCGATGCCGGCGGAGGTCTACTAAGCATCCTTGCGTGGAACCACGCTATCGACAACTACATCGGGTTCGCGTCCATCGTCGAGTGCAGCTTCACCAAGAAACTCGTGCGCGCCGTCCAGTGGAGCAGCGAGAACCCGCCCGCGAAGTCCGACGACGATTCAGCCAGGCCGTGGGATCCCGAAGAGAAGCGCTGCGGTGTGTGTGGCCAGCAGGGCAGCTCGCTCCAGCGCAAGTGCGCCGTGTGTCGTGTGGTACGTCTCTCGCAAGAGGTATTTCTATCGTGATGGCTCGCTAACATTTACGGGTATGGTGGTGGTTGTGTGATGTAGTGGGTTTGCTCACACTGCAGCATGCGGAAAGAGATCTTTACGCCGCTGCCCGGCCGCCCGTCGGTCGCGCGCTGCTTCTGCAAGACGTGTCTCCTGAAAGTGCAACGAGAGGATCCGACGGAGTATGTGCTACGGGAGCTCGAGCAGTTTGAGCATCGCACAGCGACCGAGTACGCGCCTGGCCCGGAGATCGCCGTTCTCGAGCCACGCCATGGAGAGATGCCGCCGCCGCCGCCACCTCCGTCCGAGGCTAGTGAGGCAGTGTTCTTCGCGATCGACGCGTCACCGCCGCCAGCACCCACGGATGGGCAGGTACCACCGACAGGACGACGCCGACAAGGCTCTGTACCTATGCTTCCGATTCCTCCGCATGCGCCACCGCCGGCGTCGGAGCCAACACGGTACAGCGAGCGAGTTCCGCAGCGCAAGCGATTCGTTTCGGACGCGAACGATGAGAACAGTGCCCCTAACGCTCGCGGCAGTATCGAGTATCGTGACTCGGGCGATGATCGCGTTGTTCGAGACCTCGCGGCGGTCGGACGATCGCGTCGTGGCAGCCGCGCGACTCACGCCAGCAAGAACCCGCGCGGCGAGATCCTGCTACGCAGTGACGCGGCCCGCAAGAAGTGGCGACACCGTGAACTCGAGCAACTGCAGGAGCAGCAGCAACAGCAGGACGAATTCGCCGAGCGCACCAGCGAAGTGACCATGCCCCACCGCAAGACCGAAGTTGTCGTGAAGCCATCCGGAGCGACGAACCGAACGAATCGGCGACGTGTGACAGTCATCGGATCCGAGGCCATTCCTCATCTTCCGATGCCACCACAGCCGCAGCTTCAGTCGCACCGGTACAGGCAACCCATCACGGAGCCCATGATGTCCAACGAGCTCGCGTCCGAGCGTCACGGGTCGATCGCCGACTCCGACAGCCGCCAAAGCATGGGGAGCATGAACTCGGAGATTCCTCCGCCGCCGCCGCCGTCAAGCCAATACGACTCAGATATGGGCTCAGCGGCCCCACCACCTGCACCATCGCATCGAGCGACCGTCTCACGCACACCCGACACGGAAGTATCGGGAAATCGAAATCGGCTCGTGCCGCGTTCGCCGAATCTACGGGCACGAGCGATCTTTCTTAACCTTGGTGGGGAACGACCGCGAAAGACTTCATCGGACGAAACCGTTCGATCTCTCTCAACCGAGAGATCCGATGGACACGGCAATCAAGAACGACCCGAACCGCAGTCACCGGATCGGCGGCCGCCATCTATCTACGCCCACCTTCGTGCAGAACGGCCCCAACCACGAACGACCTCAGCTGACGAAAACGGACGAGTGCAAGGCCAGCGCTTCCTGTCGCAGTATGAAGAACTGGTTCCTCGGTCGGCGGCATTGCTCGGAGAGCAGCCGCTGCTGGAGCCACGCCCACACACACTGTTGCCGACGCCCGAACCGCAGGCCCTGACCTCCCGCCGAGCTCAGCAGCAGCAACGCCAACCGCCGCCGCAGCAGCAACCCACGGAGCGCGCGCCAACATCGCCTACACGTCTCACGACTGCAAGCCGCACGCCGGCGCCGTCACGGCCGGCCGGACCGATGCAGGTGCGACTCTCGCTGTTGGAACGGCACCAACAGGAGCTGCTGCAGCGCGAGCACCAGGAACTCAAGCGTGAGCAGCGCTGGATCCAGCACGAACAAGAGCAATACCAGCAAAACCAACAAGAATCGCGGGCGAAGCAGCCGCAACACGAACAGCGCAAAGCCTACGAGCAGCAACCGCAAACGCGCGACTCACCCGTCGAAGACAAGCAGCCGCAGCACGAGGCCTCGTCACCGGACAACCAGCAGAGCGACGAACAACAGCAGCAGCAGCAGAGCGCCAAGACTGCGCGCGAGAAGGACGAGCTCGAGGTCAACGCGTTGTTGGCCGAGCTCTGCGAGATCGCGCGCATGACCAGCGACTACGCGCGCAGCAGCTCCTCCTCGATGCTTGCCACGGCCGCCGCGTCCACTTCGACGCACGACCGCGACCCCACGCGCAGCGTCGCACAGTCGTGAACGCATTACCGTCGGTTGTAGAGTACCCCCCCCACACGTGGCGCTCTCCATCTCTGTCGTGTGCTTGTCGCCTCGTCGCATGTCACAGGAAACGCACACTTTGTCCATAAGATCCACCAATCCAGTTGAGGGACCCGTTTTATTCACCCAATCAAACATTCTCGAAGAAGACTCCTTTCCTCTCATTGGCTATATATCCTCGTCCGGTTCTAAGAGAAAAGGTTGCCGCCCCCAACATTTCCTCCCTCTCCATTCTCCCCTCCCACCTTGGGATTGAAGCAGCCGCGACTAATCTCCCGCCCGCCGTCATCTCCTCTCGATGCTGCCGCGCCGCCAGCCCACGGCCGCGCGCGCGCGCTCTCCGCACGCGGCGGCCTCCGCGGGGCTCACGGCCCGACGCGCGATCGTCGGCGCGCTCACCGTGGTCTTTTTGCTCGGTCTCTACATGAACTTCCAGTTCCTCTCGCAGTCCGCCGCCGGCAACGTCGCCTCGCCTCTCTCCCCCTCGGGCCACAGCGTGTTGTCCAACGACAACAACAAGCTCTCGCAGCAGCTCGCGTTCGAGACCCGCGAAGTCAAGCATGTCGCGTTCACTTCGGGCTGCTCGGAGCTGGATTTCGTCCACGCCGAAGTGCTCGCCCATAGCCTCCGGAAGACCGGGTACACGCACAATGTAACCCACTTGGTCTACGGTTGCTCACACCCACAGTTTGAGGAGCTCCAGCACAAGAAGAACAAGCAGAATGGCGTCGAGCACGTCGGCTTTCCCGTGATCAAGCAGGAGTCCGGTGTCACCAAGTTTGGCGACGGACTCGTAACCACGACGCTCCAGTTCAAGGTCATCCAGCAATGGTTCAAGCAGGAGCTCAACCGCAACCGCCTCAAGGACGACGACTTTGTGATGCTTGTCGAGAGCGACGCGATTTTCACGAAGAAGCCCGACATCTGGAACCTGTTTCGCGAGGTCGAAGATATTGAAGACCCGCGCTGGTTTGGGCAGGATGCCGCCTGGTACGAGCCCAAGAACCCGCCTCTAACCATCGAGGAGCTAAAGGCAACGCTGCCGGCTGACTCACCGGCCTTTAAGCTCAAGGACTGGCGCGATTACGCCGCGACGGGACCGTATGTCGTCGAAGTGGCCCTGTTGCGCGAGGTGCTGCCGACGGTCGTGCCCATGTGGGAGAAACTTGCCCCCAAGAAACGCCATCTCGCGCTTCCGTTTGCTGCGGCACACCACGGCGTGCCGATCGGGATCTCCGGTGCGCTCAACGTACACCACTATCCGTCGCGGTACGAGAATTGGGACTTTGCCGACGACATCAAGTACAACCCGTGTAACGAGACGGCGCGCAAGCAGGATGTCGAGATGCTATCGTTCCCCATCACGGTTCGCGCCGAGAAGTTCACGCTGCCCCAGTGGATCGACGGTCGAGAATGGAGCATGTTTGATTCGCAGATCCCGCACGACTTTTTCCACTGCGACGCGTGGCTGCTGCGAGAACCGTCGGGATACTTGTGGCACTTGGCTTCGACCACACGAGGATACGAGCGCACACCGACAATCTTGCGTCGGCGCCACACCATGAGTGTTTGCATGGCCCTTCAAGCCTACAATGCCGCGGCGACGGCATACAAGAGTGCGTTCTGCCCGAAGGGCTTCAACTCGAACAAGATCATCCCGATGGATAATGACGGCAAGACGTGGCCCTCGGCCGTGGCCTACGCCGCTGGTGAAGAAAATGCAGCACTATTTGGTGATCTGAAACGAGCAGAATCGGTGAAACCGGTTGCTGGTCAGTCCAAGAGTGACGACATACACTTTGTCTACGTCACGGGTTGTACCCCCGATGATCACTGGCAGAGCGACTTGTTGGCACAAACGTTTGATAACGTCGGCCAGCGTGGTCGTCTCACTCGCATCGTTGCTGGTTGCACGGACGCAGAACTCAAACAAGTCATGGCTCGCACGCTTGCAGCTTATCCGTTCGTGCAGTTATTCTCGACGAAGAGCTACGCTTCGCAACCGGCCGAGGAAGCAAGGCCAGGCGACGTGTACAAGCCGTACAACAAGCCTTTCGGGCTGCGTGACTGGCTGCGCAACTCGAACCCGACCGTGTTGGAGACCATTGTTGTGCTCATCAACGCCAACTTCGTTTTCACGCGGCAACTGTCGTTCAACTCTGGACACCGTGTGACCACCGCCAACGGTGTGGACTCGCAAAACTACGATGTGGACTCGGAGGTGATCGAGGGACTACGCGTCTACAAGCCGTTCTTTGTGTACCAAGGCCAGCGCGTTCTGAGCCAAGTGACCGATGCGGTGTCCACCGGTCTTGGCCTAGCGCAGCGTTCATCACTTCCAGCGGGACTGGTGACCACGGTGCAGAAGGTCTGTTCGGAGTGCGGTGCGATCAGCGAAGCCGACTTGCGCGAATACTACTCGCCCAACCCTCCGATCGCGCTCACGCGCAAGGACTTTGAGAAGATCGTGGACGACTATGCTGCCTTGACGATCAAAGCGCGCATTGTGGACCCAACGTCTGCGGTAGCCGAGACTGTTGGCTTCGCGGCTGCGTCGGCAAAGCACAAGATCAAGTTCACAACATTCACGAACCTCGCCACAACCAGTGCGGCTGCCGGCGAAGAAAATGAGTACTCGGGATTCCTCGACTTCGTCAAGCGCAATCCGTGTGACGACAAAGACGATCAGCCTGGCACAATCGCTGAAGGATCTCGCGTTTTCTCGGGCTCGGCGTCCTATCGCGTCGTTGACGAGCGAAGCGGGAAAGAATGGGTGTACGACACAAAACTGGTGCCGGCGAACCTGTTCGCATGCGACTCGTGGTTGCTCTCCGTTCCACCCGCGACCGTGTGGCTCGACGCGAAGAAGGCCGACGATCTGGAGCGCAAGAAGCAAGCCTACGGCGTCTGCACGAGCATCAAGCTGCTGAACGCCGCGATCGTGCAGCAGCGCGAACGCCTCTGCTCGGGCAGTTTCAGCCGCAACAAGCGGCTGCGACTCGTGGACCCGCGCCCCAGCGAGATACTCAAGGTGGGCGCGTTGGACACCAAATGGGAGGCGGCGGCCAACGCCGTGGCGCGATAGAGCGAAGTCCACGAGCGACAAGAACCACGATAGATGTTGACGTTTCCATACAACCTGCAGCACCACTTCAACTCGTTCGATGTGAGTTTGGTCTCGTCTCCCAGTTGAGCCAATCAGTGTCAAGAGCTCTGTTCCTTCAGCCAATCAGCGCAGCAGTGATGAGTGGTCCACACTGTGTCTCAATCCGAGTCATCCGGTGCTGAGACGTGCGAAAAAAACGAGCAAAGACGCGAATCAAGCGTAAGGTGCGTCGCATGGACGCGCTGCGGCACCGCACCGGACCCAACGAATGGCCGACGAAGGTTCTTGAAGACAGTGATGTGCACTGTGCGGTGCTGCAGTAGCCACTCGAGTCAGCGCCCATTGACCAACGTCCCCACTGAATACCACGACACCATCGAAGCATCGAAGCAACCTGCCTCGACGATGTGTGCGCCGCCTGTCTCCCACATGCGTGCGATCTATGGAGGTGCTCGCGCACCAGCCCGCGCGGCCTCGATGGTCAAGACGATCCCAAACATCACACCCAATGCGCTTGAGGCGTCGTTGCTCGCGGCAGCTGCGCTCCGAAGGCGTCTCCCACAGGAGCTCGCGTCGCAAGTCGTAAGCTTTCTCGCTGGCTCATGTGGCTGGCACATGGACGACGCGTGTGAGCAGCACGGATCGGACTGTCTCGTGCTGTGCATCCACTCGGCGCAACCGTTCACATCAGCTTCCGTGTGCACGCCGCTCGCGATGGACCACGCTGCGAGCGCGGGGAACTTGGCGCTCGTGCGCTGGCTCCACGAGAACCGCATCGAAGGCTGCTCCCAAATGGCGTTCTACAGTGCTGCGAGCAAGAACCGTTTACGTGTTCTCCAGTGGCTTTTTGCCCACAAAACGGATGGTCTACAACTCGCAGGGGTCGAGAACGGCGTGCTCTACCATGCCGTCCAAGCCGGCCACGTCTCCGTCGTCGAGTGGCTATGTACGTCACGTCCCACAATCGTGCCTCTCTACAACGTCTTCGACCACGCGTGTCGATGCGGCCATCTACCGATTGTTCGGCTTCTCCATCGTCTCGGTCAGCTGAAACCGAAACTCGCGAAGTGCTCGACCAACGCGATGGATGCCGCCGCTGATCAAGGACACCTCGCCGTTGTTCAGTGGCTCCACGAACATCGTGACGAAGGATGCTCCACGAACGCGATGGACTACGCGGCCTCCCGCGGCCACTTGGACGTGCTTCAATGGCTCCATCACCACCGCGCCGAAGGATGCACGCGCAAGGCTCTTCTCAACGCCGTATCCGGTGGTCATGTAAAGATCGTCCAGTGGCTGCTTGACGAGCATGTCGTGCCCGTCGATGCCGTGCTGCTCAAAGAAGCAATGGAATTCGCCGCGTTCCGCGACCACAAGCCTCTCTGGTCGCTTCTCTCCCAGGCACGGACGTCGGACGCGTCGGTGCCTCCGCGAGTTGATCTGTACGTCATGACTCAGACAAGAATGGCGACGTAATCCAAAGGATGGCTCTCGTTGAATCCGATCATACCCTAAGCGTGCCGAGGCTCAAGTGTCAATCTAGGTCGTATCTCCGCGCAGAAGAGCAAAGACGAGATCACTCAAACAAGCATATTCAAGTTAACGGGCAGCGGAAAGAGCAAAGTGTCAGCAAGCCGTTGTCCACGAGTTTCCAAGTTTACTTGGCCATGTTCGAGATGATGGCGCCCTGGTTCTGCGTGAGCTTGTGGAAGCTCTTGACGAACGAGTCGTCCGGGTCGACCTCCCACTCGGCGGCGCTCTCCACGCCATGCTCAATGAACACGCGCATCTCCGGGTCCTTGGCGTGGATGCGGATGCCCACCATCGCGATCGAGTCCAGCAACTCGACCGCATCGGTCTCCTCCTCCGTCGCCGCCGTGGCCTCGGTCGTCGGCTGCTCGCCCGTGGGCGCTTCTTCATCCTGCGCCACTTCGGTCTCTTCTTCGTCCTCCGGCTCCACTTCCTCTTCCTCTTCCTCTTCTTCGACGGCCTCGGCCTCTTCCCTCTCGTCGCCCGTGTAAATCGCGTTGAGCGCGAGCGAGTAATCAAAGTTGCGCGCTACGGCGACGAACTTCTCGGACTGCTTCTCGCTGAACGTCGCGATGTACTCGGAGCGCGACTTGCGACCCACGAACTGGCGCGTGATCTTGTACGACACGCGCCACGTGCCCGCTTCCAAGTTGAGCTCGGTGTTGATGCTGCGCGACATGATGATGGCCTGCTTGCTGCGCGAGTAGTACTCGGTCTCGCCGTCGCGGCGCACGCGGAAGTGGAGCTTGAAGCGGTACTGGCCCTCGAGGCCCTTGAAGTAGCGCGCGTCGGCCTGCTGCAGCACGATCACCACGGGCCCGGGCTGCGAGATCGAGATCACAAACTCGGTCGTGTTGAACGTGTGCGTGGGCCACGTCACGATCTCCTTGGTCCAGCACTGCGCCACGCGCCACTCGCTCGTGAAGATACGCGTGCGGTCGACGAGTGTGAAGGTCTTGAGGAAGTCGTCGTAGCTCATCCAAAAGGCGCCGTCGTCGCCAAAGCGGTGGTTGAGGATCGTCATCCACTCGGGCGTCCACTCGGGCGAGCCGTCGCTCCAGGCGCCGGTCCACTCGGTCTGGCCCCACGGGTTGCGCACCTGCACGAGACGCAGGCCGTTGGTCTCGACAGCACGGAGCACCGAGTACGCGTGGCCCGTGAGGATACCCTTGACGCGCGCGACGCCCTCGCGGAAGATCGCGCCGGCAAAGAGGAATTCCTTGTTGACCTTGCAAAGCTCTTCGTTCCAGAAGCGGTTTTTGTCCAGGATGTCGCGCGTGATGATCTCGCTGGTCACACCGCCGGTGAGGTCTTCGACGCCCTCGCCCGTGAGACCCGACTCGATCGACGAGTAGTCGCCGTGGATCTTGGCGAACGCCTTCTCGAGCAGCGGCAGCCACGTCTCGTTCGAGTCGGCACAGTGCGCAAAGTGGAGCGCCTTGGAGCCCTTCTGGAGCGCCTCGCTGTACTGGTCTTCGTCCTCAAAGGCCTTGCGCATGTCCTCGGGCGCCTGCGAGTACTCGCCGGCCTTGATGAAGAGCTGGTCGTCCACGACCTCGGAGACCCACTCGCCGTCACGGAAGAAGATGAAGCCGTACACGCCGACTTCTTCGTCGCGCGCGACACAAATGGATTCCAACAGCCCGGGCATGTTGGCGATCGTCGCGACGGCGGCCAGGAACCAACAGTCGCCGGCGGCGCCCTGCTTGATGTCGCCGGCGTCGATGCCGTCGACGATAAACTTTGGTTCGTCGTAGATCTCGGCGACGCGGCGCGCCTCGGCGGGCTTGGACACGCCCTCGTCCTCGGCCATGATCGCCGGCAGCCCGAAGAGGCAGTAGTTGGGGCGCTCCGACAAATCAAAGTGCGGGTCGCGGTACTTGACGTTGTGGAGCCGACAGTCGCGCGAGATGCGCTCGACCTTTTCACGGGCGTCGCGGATCGCGTTGTCGCGGCCCGTGGTCGCGATCAGCGTACTCGCCTGGCGCGAGGTCTTCATCTCCGAGAGATCGTGGACCGTGACCGACGACTTCTTGGCCAGGGGCTTGACGGGCTCCTCGTAGCCATGGAGCTGGCGGTGCGACGACTGCTTGGTCTTAATCATCGCGGGCATCGTGATAACGACGTTGGTTGGGTGGAAGGGGGGACTTGGCGGAGTCGGCGTAAAAGCGGGAATGACAAGAGTACTTTGGATCGAACGATCAAGAGAAGGACGAGGAGGGGATCTTGGTTCACCCAACGCACCGCAGGGCGCGCGTCGATACTTCAACACCCAGCCATGTGCTATCGTATATATTATTTTGCTCCATCTCAGCGGGCCATGTGAGCAGCTCCCTGCAGCCGCCCTGGGTACGTTTGGGGGGGCTCACAGTGACTCACAC
>JAADXJ010000612.1:0-17774 GCA_023337735.1 Pythium biforme
CGACGCACCGCCCGTTGTCATCGCGCGGTGTAACTTTTTGTTGGGCCTCGGCCGCGGCCATTTCAGGATTCTCACGCTCAACTGCGAGCACGTTGCGCTCTGGTGCAAGACTGGCGTCGTGTGGTCCAAACAGCTCTTCCACAAAGTGAGCACCAAAGTGCCCTACCACTCGCGCTCCGATACACAGGCCGCGGCCGCGCTCGAGCAACGGCTCGCGGTGATTCGCGACGAGTGCATGGCGCGCCACGCGCCGCTGCAGCAGCTCCACGGCAAGCGCGTGTACTTACAGCTCGGCGCGACGCGGTTCGTCAAGCGGTTCGGCGCGCAGCTCTACGTGGTTCACAACGACCCGAGTGAATCCGACTTTGCGTTCCGCCAGACGCCCACGGCGTTCACGCTCAAGGTCGAGGTCGAAGCCTACAACTGCATCAAGGTCGTGTTGGCCGACGCATCGACCGGCGAGCTACTGTGTGCCAAGGCCAAGGCCGTCAAACTGATCCACAAGCGGTCGTTCCACCGCGAGAGCCAATTCAAGTTCGAAGTAGGCTGGAACGGCGAGCTCCAGAGCCGCCGCCACCGGCGCTGGTACGTCGGCGCACAGATGCGCGATGGGCTGCTGCGCACGTTCAATACTAGGGACCGCGCGGCCACGTTCCAGATTGTGGATGCTGATCTCGTAGACAAACTGAGCGTGCCTGTCGACCCGAGCACGGTGGTCCTCGTGATGGACGCGGCACCCAGCGAGGGCTCGCGCAGCGGCGACGACAAGGTCACCACGTTCATTTCCAAGCTTAAGCGTGTGATCACCGAAGACGCCGACCTCTCCGACGAAGAGGCTACGACGCCCACGTCGACACTCGGCGGCCGCATCTACGCACACTGAGCGGAAGGCGGGATCGGATTGCTCTTATTTAGGTTTTTTGCCGCGTGCGGCCGCCCGGCCACCCGGGGCCCCACGTGGATGATGCGTCTGTGTCGTGCCGTTCACCCCTGCTCTCCATACCCAAAGGGCATCCAGAGGGAGATTTTTTTTGTTTTCTTTCTTCCAGCCACGCAAAGTGTCTAATCAATCCTATTGTACCTTATGCTGACCGTGAACACAGTCGCTTCTCATCGCGTTCTCTAATCATAGAGCGCTTCTCCAAGACCCAGAGCGACCGTCCGGTTTGCCGTTCGGACACCACCCATCTATTACGGGCAGACCGCCTCCCGCTCGCCCCAGAACGTCAACGATGGCCGAGGAACGTCCGACGCGATGAGCAAGTGTGACGCATTTGACAGCGTTCTCACACTTTCCTCGGGTTCGGTGGTCGGGCTTTGCGTACAGTGTGGTTACGACATCGACACCGTTCTTACCAGAAGTCGGTCTCCCGTAGTTTTACAGGATGGACGACAACGCGGACGACGGTGCAGATGACGGCTTCTCGATGGACGAGCTCACGGGGTGGAGTGACTGTGATTGCACCACGGGATCCTCGGGATACTACGTGGGCCTGACGATGCAGGACCCCGTTGAACCGGCAGTCAAAAAGCCACGGGCCAAGTCTGGTGCGCTAAGGAAACCCATCCAGAAGACCGGACCCAGGGGGCTAGTCTTGCCAAGTCCTACAAAGGACACGCCGACAGCAAGTGCTCAGCGACGCCTCGCACTATCACACAGTGAGCTACTGGTGACCAGGAAAGCGACCACCGACTCCTTCTCGTCGCCAACGAGTGTACTTCTCGACGTGGACGGGCCATCGTCAGCGTCGCCTTACAAATCCGTATCGCTCGCACCGTCCACCGCCGCAGGGTTGGCGCCCATCATGATACTTCCCGTGCAAGAGAAGACCTCGCCGCTGGCCAAGCCCTTCACGATCCACAAGTACACCAATTTTCAACAGCAGAAGCCACAGCAGAGCCACCACACACCCGTACAATTCCACGTGGTCACAACGCCGACGGACGACGACGCGCAGCCGCCAAACGACCGTCTCCCGCCGCTGATGTCCCTTCGCGATGCGTTGGGCGCACCGAGCGCCAAGCCAACGCCGTGGGCCTTTGAAGAATCTACATTTTCCACGCAAGCCACAAGTGAGCCGCGCAAGCAGTCCACGCAGTGCGTCCAACCCGCGGCCTCGATCAAAATGCAGTGGACGATGACGACCCAGAAGCACAGGCACTTCCAAGTTCGAACCAGCGTCCCAGTACCCCAGAAGGCGGCCACAGTAAACAAGAAGCAGCTCGTCAAGAATGACAAACCCACTGTGTGGTCGCACATGACACATGGGTCGTCCAGTCGGCGATATTCAGACGTAGGCAAGCGATCACACGACACGCAGCGCATCGCTCAGGATTCCGGTTATCTATCGAAGGCTCTCTATGCGCCACGGCGCCAATCCGTATGCGGTAATGAGTCACTTTTGGGCGACGACGAAACCCAGCTGAACGAGTGGAATGATGATCTTGACGA
Source organism: Pythium biforme (assembly GCA_023337735.1). Lineage (NCBI taxonomy): Eukaryota > Oomycota > Peronosporomycetes > Pythiales > Pythiaceae > Pythium > Pythium biforme. Next base: position 2,453 of record JAADXJ010000612.1, read on the forward strand.
AAACAGCGGGGACACCGCGGGGCTACTTCGAACGCTCACTCAATTTTCGTCATCTCCCGGTAAAGCCCTTGGGCGAGCGGGCGACAGGCATCAACATCACCACAGCTCCAAATATCGCAGCGCCGTGCCGTAGCAGCCAGCTCTCACCTTCGCAGCCAGTTCTCACCTTACTGACGGAGACCCACGCCCATGATCGTGCCACGCTTGCCGTTGTATCGCCACTCGCGGTCTTCTTGATCAAGCTGCGTTTCCTGCTCAACTGTGAGGCCGACGATCGGGTTCGACTTGAGCGTGCGGAACGAGACGAAAGGTGCCGGGAAGTACGGCACCGCAACGTCCAGGGGCGTCGTGGCCGGCCACATGCGATCACCGAGCAGACGCCGGTAGTTGAGGTCGCCCTTCAAGATCACGAGCGTGGCCTGTGTATTGAGGCGCTGCTGTAGCTCCTCAGGCATTTCCCAGTAGAACGAGTACTTGTTCCAGAACAAGTCGGGCTCGGCCGTGAGCAGCTTGAGGTCCATGTAGGTCGCGAGCCGCGAGCCGAGCGCCTGGATCTCGGACGAGCGATCCGACGATCGCATGGCCGCGATGTGCTCCGCCACGTCGGGGACGCGCGCGTCGGAGATGTACATCGGGTCCTGCTTGACGTTGAACACCACCGAGCCGCACCATCCCTTGGTGATCATATGGTCCGCGAGCGCGAGGTCGAGCAGCAGCTCCGTGCCGCAGTTGTCGTTGATCCACTGCACGCAAAGCTGGTCGGTCGGGCCCGCCGCGGCGTGCTTTTCGAGGAACGCGACCACGTCGGTGCTGTGGTCCACAAGCAAAAGCGCGTCGTCGATCGCGAGCGTCGCGCCGGCGCCGCTGATCGTGTCCTTGACTTTGGTGTAGCAGCCGTCGGCCTTGTTGCCCCAGAGGCAGAGCTTGATGAGCCGTGTGAGCGATTCCGCGTCGCGCACCGCGGGTGCCTCGACCGCGGATTGGAGCAGCGCCCACGGCGACGGCTCTTCGAGCTCGGCGACTTTGCTGGCGTGGAACGGGTCCACGCCGTGGTCGAAAAAGCCCGTGAGGATGAGCACGACGTGGAACATGTAGTGCTCCGAGAGGAACCACGGCGCCTGCTGCCACGTGTACGCCTGGCCAGCGAGCAGCTCGTGCCAGTGCGGCGACGTTGGGCCCTTGACACCTTCGACTTCGTGCGGCAGTGGGATCGTGGCGTCGCGGATCAGCGCGTCGGCGAGCGCGTCGAGGCGCGCGAGTTGGTCGTGGGAGAGCCGCGCGGCGTTGCGGCGCGCGACGTCGCGCACGAGCTGGGGCAGCCGGTCGACGAACGAGTCGTGGGCGAACGTGCCCGGGACGTTGGAGCGGATGAGGTACTGCTGCTCGAGCTGCGCGAGGAAGGACGCGGGCGGCGGCGGCATGCTTCAGGGAAGTTGGGGACGTTGGGCTGCTTGGGGGAAATGCTTGTGACGTACGGCCGGCGGTATCTCATCGGCGTGGTTGCGCCAATGATCCCTCGTTTCAGAGCAAGAAACGAGGGACAACGCATTCCAACTGCTTTTTGTTGTTGAGGAAGATTGGCACCACCAAAGGGGACGGAAATGGCACACCCAACAAACGAAATGCCAACACTTGCTCTAAGGTCATGTCGGTGAAACTCAATTAAATACGGAGTTAACGACCACTCCTATTTTCCTTCTGGACAGGTTGAACGACCGTATTGTCTGTCACGTATTTGTTGGCCCTGTTGGTGCCCAACAGAACCCCACAACTTGCGCCACGCCGAGGCACATCTAGGCGATGGCCAAGTGGTTCTTCTTCCAGGCGCGCAGGCTCGAGGTCATGCCGCGCGACGAGTCGCTTCGCTGCGAGTCGTAGAAGCCGCTACTTCGCTGGGAGTCGTAGAAGCGGCCGTTTCGCTGCGAGTCGATCTCGAGAAACCCGCCGGCGTGGGCGTCGTACTGCGGCGTGTCCTCCCCGGGCGGCAGCGTCAGTGACAGCGTGCGTCGTTGCCGTCCCAGAGTGTTGGCGTCGCCGTCCATGGCATCGGAGGCCGCGCGCATGCCGCGAACGGTCTGGTACAACACGACGACGAGCCGCAGCAGCCAGCAGAGCACGACGATCACGTTGAGGTACACGATCGTGTCGGCCGCGGACTCACGCGCGCTGGTGGACCAGGTGTTGCGGGCTGTGAAGGCCGCGAGCGCAATGCTGAGGTTCACGATCTTGAGCAGCGTGACCGCGACCACGAACCACGGGGCGACGCTGCCCGGCACGAACGGCCGCACGACCCAAATGGCCAGCAAGAACACCACGAGAAGCGCGATCAAGAGCGTGAGCTGCACCGTGGGCGCGCTCCCCGCGCCAACGACCATGCCACTCACGATCTGTAGAAGCACGGGCGCGACGAGGAACGACCGCTTGTTGTACATGTAGTCTGCGTAGAGACTTCCCCAGGCAGCGAGGTGGAACGGCTCGCTGAGCTCGCACTTGGACCGCGACGACACCGTGTAGCCCACGAGGAGAAGACCGCCAAGACAAACGACCAGCACGGCAATCACCGCGAGCACGAGCTGGCCAGCGGCAAGGGAGTTCGCGCGAAGCTCCATGGTGACTTCGTAGGTCGAGATCGTACTGAGCGGGAACAGCGCGAAGATCCAGAGCAGCACGACCAGACTGCACACGCGCATCGCGATCGTACGCCAAAACACCACGCGCGCCAGTTCTTCCGTGTCGCATCGACGCGACGGATGGTCGTCGTGGTAGTCCATGCGGCGCTTCGCGACAGCCGCAAACACGAAGAAGAAGAGCAGGAACACGCACGTAAGCAACGCGAGCCCGGTGACGGTGCGCACGAGCAAGTCGGTCTCCTTGACGCCCACGCGGTCGGCGAACGCAATCAACCCACTCAGCAAGATCGTCTCAAGTCTACGACTCATCGTGGAAGCTGCTGTCTTGGCTGCGGCGACACCGATCGCCGAGTCGCTTGAGTGGTACGGCAATAAACACGTCCAGGAGAGGCCGTCAAGCACTTTCCAGAGCGACGGCGGGGTCTTGACAAGCACGAGCTGCGAGATCGACGCGAGGTGCTGAATGTAGCCAACGTACACCATGAACTCCCACGTCGTCGGGCTGCATGCGACCTCGTACCAGTCGAAGCGTTGGTCGACGGCAATACCATGGAAGCCGACCAGCAGCACGACCGAGATAGCTACACACAAGCTCATGATATACTGGAGAACGCGGTACGTTCGCGGCACAGCCGTCGATCTAGACGATGTATCCGTCTGCTGGCTGTTGGGATCGGCGACGCGGCGTTCATCGAGCCCTCCAATGACGTTTGGTGCGTCACCGCGAGAAGAAGCTTGCGGGTCGCGTACCTGTGTTAGGTTGTACCGGTCGCGAACGTACGAGACAGGGGGATCGGTCGGCTTCATGGTTGGCGGTTGCGTTCGCGATGGAGAAGTCGCTGGTGGCGACGTGAATGCATTGACGACATCCACTGAAACTGCAACGCCTGTGTTACCATTGTTGCCTGGAGCACCAACAGACGGGTTGCTTTTCGGTGACGCTGTTGTGGGATTGGGCGCCAGAGTTGACGGCGGATCGCTCGTTCCTGGAGGAGGAGAAGGCGTCTTCTCACCTGATGTGGGAGCGGGCAGCGCGATCGTTGTCGGGGATGACGGCGGCAACGGCGGCTTGGTCGTTCCAGGTGGTGTGCTTGGTTCATCTCGCGCGGGCGGCGGTGGAGGCTTTGTCGTATTAGGCGGAGGCTTCGTTGTTGTCGGTGGTCTAGCAGTTGTCGGAGGAGGTTTGGTCGTCACCGGAGGTGGTCTGGTCGTCGTCGTTGGAGGCGTCACCACAGAGCTCGGTCGCGGTGTTGCAGCGACCGACTCGATGGTGGATGCGTCATGCGTAACCTGTGGTCTGACTGCGAATCTCGGAACTGGCCGAGTAGTCGATGGAGCGGGCGTGAACGCTTGAGGCTGGTCATTCTCGGCCACATCTGGCGCTGCCTCCGAAGGACCTGTGGTCCCTGCAAGGTTAGCTGGCGACGAAAATGGAGAAGTTGGCGCAGGTGGAGGCCGTGACGCAGGACGCGACGTCTCTGGTAATGTTGATGTCGGCATCTCGCTTACTGGACTGGTAGCCCCCACGGGCTCGGAAGCTGGCGGAGCTACTGGCACGGGACGTACGGCCGTGGGACGAGACGGCTGTGGGCGAGCGCTGGTGGTCGTCGGCCGCGGTGTCTCTTGTGGGGCCCCCGTTGTTGTGGTCGGCGGAGACGTCCCGACTGGTGGCGCAGGCGATGTTGTCTGAGGACTGGCCGTTTCTTGTGGAGGCTCGATCTCGACTGGTGGAGATGTTGGTGGTGGTGCGGTCGGGTGGCTCGGAGTTGGTGTTGGTGCTGGAGTTCCCTGCGGCGCGTCCGTCGGCATTGGCGTTCGTGTCTCAGACACTACTTCGGACGGAACTGGCGTTAGCAGTGGTGTTGGTGCGGGCGTTGGCGTTGGAACGGGTGCTGGAGCTTCTGTCGTGGGATTTGTTGGGGCTGGTGTTGACGTTGGCGTTGGCGTTGGTGCAGGTGCGTCCGTGATTGCCTCTGTTGCCGACGGCGTCACCGACGGAGGACTGCTTGTCGTGGTCTCTGGAGTAACCTGAGGAGCCTCAGTGGCCGGCGTGGTTGTCTCGGGTGGGGCTGGAGTTGCCAGCGGAGGGCTTGTCGTCAGAGGAGATGGCGCTGGCGGTGACGTTGTTTCCGCGGGAGGAGGACTCGTTGTCGACGGCGGTGACGTCTCGAGCGGCGGTCCAATAGTCCCAGGTGTTTCGACTGGCAGAGGAGTTCCAGGCGATGCATTTGAAGGCGGAGGACTCGTGGATGTGGGTGATGGCGTCTCTTGCGTCGGATTGGTCGTCGCCGGCGCCGTCGTCTCAGGACTGGGCGTCACAGCCGACGGCGTTGGCTGCGGCGCTGCCTCAGTCTGCGTTGGCGTCACCGCCGGGGGTGGCGCCTCTGTGACACTGGGCGCGAATGTATCTACTGGTGCGGCCGGCATCACGGGGAGAGGACTTGTCTGTGGTGGTTCTGTCTCGAGAGGTGGTGACGCAGTGGTCGTTGTGATCGGCGCTGGAGCGTTCGTCGACAGGTCACTCATCTCGTCGGGCGATAGGACATCGTCGGCGACGACGGGGTTGGCCGTGACGTGGCCCTGGACCACGAGCGCCGCGAGAAGCACGGTCGCGCCGAGGCGAGCGACGCGCATGGTGTCGGTCGCGGCTTCGTTACGTTGGGAATCTGCGCCGCGGTCGGCACCAACGACGACGATGCCGGCGATGGCAGGTACCGTCGAACTGTGGGGAAAAGCGATGTGTATGGGTGGGCCATGGAGAGAGAGAAGTGGCCGCGGGTGATCCACGTCTTTTATACGCCAGGCGGGCAGTCCGGTTTGTGGCGTGGGCGGACGAGAATCCAGTCAGGACAATAAGAACCTTGGGTTGAGTGTCACTGCAAGCATGGTCGAGAGCAGTCTCCACGATGGAAACATCCTGTATTTTCGATTGAATCACAATTTAACGTGTTCGTAAAATGAGGGTCTGATACGACAATGCGCTTGAAGCCAAGCGGGTGTGCGTTGGTAATATCACCCAAAAGATGGGGTGGCGTTTTGGCCAGACGTTCCAGGCTGGAATCCAGCGTGGGAGAAATCCACTCTCTTCACGACCACAGCGCCACCACTCTCGCCAACTTGGCGGCCAACAGGATGCCAACAAACCTGGACCGTGTTGCACTACGGTAGCGACGCCCAAATCTCGCTCGGCCACTGCCGTTTTTTCTCTGGCCACCACAGCTGCATTTTTGTTTGGGTGCGCGGCGTGGTGGCCCTTGGATTCCTGGGGTCACTCGTGTGCAGTACCCAAATGTTGTACGAATGTGACCTTAAAAGCCCTGGCACGGAATGATGGTCCGTTGAAGCCAACGTGAGGCAACATGACGCTCCGGACGCAGCCGTCTCATCAATCGAATCCAAACCTCCCTGAGAGTTGTAGGGACGCCGCACGGCGACAGGAGATACATTCCTTTGCATACGGCGTCTAATAAATAACTAGATCTGATCCACTTCACTCGGAAGGCATGGGGTTTCACATGGTCGGCATAGGCCGCGGCTGCTTCCGTGCCGGCGTGGCACGGGCGGTCCGCGGCATCGCAACGTACTGCGCCCCGCCGCGGCCTGGCAGGTCCGTCACAGGGCTCTGCAGCGTCGACGACAATGCCGTGCTCTTCCGCATCGACTGCATGTGCCCGCGCACGACGCCGCACGCGAGAAACACGACTCGAAGGAACCACAATGCGATGATCGACGCATTGAGGATCACAAACGCCGAGGCCGTAGAACGACGACGCGCGGCGCTGGTGAGGTCTGAGCCGCTCAGGAACGCAAACGCGAGAGACGTGTTGAGTGCCTTGAGCACAACGATGGCAAGCGCGACCCGCGGGAGCAGTCGATTGCCCTCGACGAACGGGCGCCCGAACACAACACCAACGATCAGCAAAATGTCGATCGTCAGCAGCAGCGCGAGCTGCCACGGCTCGGATTGCACGCTTGATATCACCACCGCGGACGCAATTTGCATCAACAGCCACGCGACGACAAACTGGAGGCGGCGCTCGTATCTGACGACGTCCGGGCTATTCAGGCTTCCCCAGACCATGCGATAGCCGACTTCATACTCGCGCGCTTGCTGGGCGGCGCGCACCGAAACCACCACGCGCACGATGAAGAGCCCGCATACAAAGATCAATGCCAGTAACGCGATCGTGAGCGAGCCGCTCTGCGTATCATTGGCGCGAAGCTCGGACGAGATCTCGTAGAACGCCATGACGGTAATCGGGTAGAGCGAGAACGCAAAAAAGACGACTGAGATGCCCATGACCGTCAGAATTGGGCGTCGGCTCTTGGTCGATCCGTCGATGTCGACGGTCTGCACCGCGAGCACGTGGGCCTCGGCTTCGATGCACTCGGGCTCGTCTTCCGGTCCGTCGAAATCATCGTCGCGGACAAAGATGACGTAGTACGTCACCCCGAGGGCAACAACGAAGAGCGTCCCAAGGCCCACGAGGAAACCTGCGACTGTGGTCTGGAGCAGCTGCTTTTCGCCGACACCAATGCGGTCTCCGAACGCGACGAGTCCATCAAGCACGACGACACCACTCAGGCGACGGACGCCCTTATCCAAAAACCGGTAGCCGACGCCCGAGTCGTGGCCGTGCACGGGAATCAGCGACGTCCACGAAAACGCGTCCACAAATCGCCACATGTACGTCGGTACGGCGATCACCACGTAGTGCGCCGTGGACGTCATGTCCTGCAAGTACGTCATGTACGCGAGCAACTCCCACTGGTTTGGACCTGCGAGCGACGCTACCGGCGACGGCGTCTGCGCCGCGACGAAGTGAAGGAACAGCAAAATCACCAGCGACGCGATGGAGATGGACGTTGACACGTACGACACAAACATGTAGGCTCGGTCGCGCTGCTCGTTGGCCACGCCGTCGGCCGAATCCACTGTTTGCGAGTCGCCACGCACGATCACCGCAGGCGTCTGGGCCGGCGCGACCACAACTTCCACGGTCACTACCGTGCCGTTCGGCAGCTTCTTCTCGATGATGACGATGGCGTCACCTCGCTCGTACCGCTTCGTCGAGGTCGGGCTGGGCAGTGGCGTGGGCACCTCCTCAGTCGGCAAAGAGGCGGGAGTAAGCTCCTCGATGGGCGTCGGGGTGAGGATAACTACCGGCGTCTCACCGCTTGAAGAGCCTCCGATGGGCGGAGCAGGCGACGCCTTGTCTTCCGTTGGACTTGGCGTTGGCGTTGGCGGCTCGGTTGGAGTGGGATCAGGAGGCGATGGCGAGGTCGGGTCCGTGGGCGGTGGAGACGGCGGCGCACTCGTATCCGGGCTTGGACTATCTGACGGGATCGGATCTACTGAAGGTATCGACGGTCCTGGAGTTGTGACCGGTGGCTCTGGCGTAGGCGTTGGATCTGGTGTCGGTGTTGGATCAGGCGTCGGTGTTGGATCAGGTGGTGGAGGTGGTGCTAGTGTTGATGTGGGCTCTGGTGTTGGCAGTTCTGTCGTCGTCGGTGGTTGAGGTGTTGGTGGGTCTGGCGCTGGCGGCTCTGGCGTTGGCGGCACTGGTGTTTGTATGGGTGGTTCTGGTGGTGCTGGGGTTTGCTCAAGCGTTGGTTCTGGCGTTGGCTGTGGCGTTGGTGCTGGCGTTGGCGCCAGTGTTTCTGGTGGAGTTGGCGTTGTGTCCTGCGGTTGCGGTGGCTCTGGTGTTACTGTTGGCTCTGGCGCTGATGTGGGCTCTGGCGTTTGTGTTGGACGCGCTGTCTCAACCGGCGCATTCGTAGGCGGCGGCATCTCCGTCGGGGAAGGCGTCGTTCTTGGTGGCGCGTCCGACGCTGATGGTGCAGGTTCCGACGACGTTGGCTCTGGACTCAAAGTCGTTGTTGCGGTTGGTGATGTTGTTACCGGCGATGTCTTTGGCGTTGGCGTCGGCAAGAGCGTCGTCGTTTGTGGGTCGCCAGGTGGCGGGGTGTGCGTGCCGCTGTTAGAGGACCCGGCGCCGGACAAGACATCATGTGGGAGCGCCGTCACCGCCACGTCGGCCGCCGCGATGACCGTGAGCGCCGCGATGAGAACGACGCGTCGGCGCAGTATCCGCGTTCTCATCGTGCGGGGCGTTGGGAAAAGTGTAGCGATGTGGGCCTGAGCACGTGCGTCCCACGGAAGGCGTTCCGAGGCGTAGGCGCAGCACAGCGACCATGAGGCACTTCTGTGATTCGCCAAGGACGATCAAACGTCAGCGTAGTGACAGCTGGCCATACCAACACCAAGAAGTCGCTTTGTCAGTAACACGGGGGGTTGGTAATGTTGCACGTGCAACGGTGCTCTCCCAACATAAGCGCACGTTCCAAGCGGGCCGTGCACACGATTGTGAGGACATTCATTGCATCATCAAGTGCATCGATTTTCAGAGTCTCTGTGTCTACCTAGATCGTGTTCACCATACGCACTTCAAGATTCCGTTCCCAACGTATATCATATGTCAAAGTGCAGTGAGCGTTTCCTTCGTAAGATGAGCCATGGTCGCCAGCGACTGTGTGAAGTTCTTCCGTGATGCAGCGACAAAGCATCCAGTACCGGTAACTTCAACAATAGAATAATCGAGAGGCACGCCACCGGTTTTCCCGCGGGCCATTGCGTGCGCGCGGATCTGCTGCACGGGCATGGGCGTTATCATCCGCTTCTCCTCTCCTTTGCCCGTTGACTCGTTAGAGCACGGCCGTTCCTCGGTGTCCTTCCTGGGTCGACGCGAGTGCCACGTACAGCGTGGATTCGTACTGCGCACCCCACGGCGACTGCGAGAGCTGGGACGGCGGCAGTGACGGCGCGTGATTGTTGGACGCGCCGACCGAGGACTCGACGGTGTTCTTGCGTGGGCTGTGGATCGTCCAGTACAGCTTCACTGCCTGAAGCGCGGTCAGCAGCTGCCGCCCACACCATCCGACAACGACCAGCGAGTTGATCGCGACAAAGGCCGTGGCAGCGCCCTGGTGCCGAGAAGACGAAGGCGTGGAAGTGCCGCTTGAGGACGCGAAGGCGAGGGATATGTTGAGAGCCTTGAGCACGGCTACGGCCAAAGTGGCTACAGTCGCCACCAGATTCTCATCGGTGAACGGTCGGTTCAAGAGGAACATGGCGAGAAACACCACGTCGATGGCAAGCAGCAGCACGAGCTGCCAGGTCGCCGAGAGCACGGCGCCCACGACGACCGCCGATGCGAACTGCATGGCCAGCCACGTGCCGGCAAACACCACGCGGCTGTCATACCGGATGCAGTCGCGGCTGCTGAGCACGCCCCATATCGCACGATACTTTTGGTCGCTCGTGAAGTCCGCTTCGCTCTCCACGGCCATCAGAACTGAAATGCTGCGAACGAGCAGCAGCACGGGCACGATGAGCACCACGAGTCCGGCAATCACGAGCGATTTGGCTGAAACGAGCTGCGCACGGATCTGAGACGCGATCTCGAACGTCGCGAGAAGCGTGACAGGATACAACGCGAATACGCCGACCACGACGACGACACCACACATGAGGAGCACGGGCGGGCAGGCGATTACGCGAACGGGCTGCACAGTGTCGTTGATGGCGAGCGTTCTCGGCAGCACGCCCAGCCCAAATGGATCGTTCGATGTCTTGGCGCATTCTGCCTTGTCGCGACGGGACTTTACCAGCAGCATGATCGCGAGTGCGACGAGGAGGATGACGATATAGATCACGACCATTCCTGTGACTGAAGTCTGGAGAAGCGAGGTTTCGTCGATCCCAATGCGGTCCGCAAACGCGACGAGACCGTCCAGAACGACCACCTCGCTGAGTCTTCTGCTGGGGCTGTCAGTTTTCACGGAGATCGCCGAGTCAGAGTGGTGGTTCGGAATGAACACTGTCCAGGAGAAGGCGTCCAGGAACCCCCAAAGTGACGCCGGCACGGCAGTGATCGCGAAATGAGCGGTGGACGCCATGGCTTGAATGTACGTGATGAACACGAGCAGCTCCCACTGGTTGGGCCGCATCCAGAGAGGCAAAGATGCGGTAAACGACGGCTCCACCGCGACAAAGTGCGTGAGCAATACCAGCAAGAGCGTGAGTGCTGCGAGCGCCGACACTGTGACTGCAAGCCAACTCGTGGAGTGGGCTTTTGCGGCGCCGCGGGCGACGGAGCTCTTCGTGGTGATATCGCGCACGAGCAGCGCAGGCGCATTCGATCCGGAGACCACGACTTCCACGTCGACGATCGTGCCGTCGCTGAGTTGCTTCTTGACCAATATTACACTGTCGCCGCGCCGGTACTGCTTGATCTGCGGTGGGTTGGTCGTTGTGCCGGTCGTGCCGACGGTATACTCCTTGGTCTTTGGCGTAGGCGTGACACCAACACCAGCCAACGAAGACGAAGACGATGAAGTGGACGGCGACGTCGCCGTCGTCCCTGACGAGGTTGTGCTCGGAGTCCTGCTCTCTCGGATCTCGCTTGTGAAAGGGGCCTGCTCTGGTGTGTCCACAACCGACGTCGGAGGCGACGGCGACAGCGGGTCGGGCATGTACGGCACCGAGGTCGGGGAGCCGACAGGAGCTGGCGTAGCGGCCGCACTGGATGAGCCATCACTGGGGGATCGCGGCGGCACGCCCTCTCCAGGTTGGACGACAGGAGGCGACGGCGAATCTGGAGGCTGTGGGGACCCGGGGTCGATCGGACCCGGTGGATTCGTTGTTCTTGGAGGCGCCGTGGTCGGATCATCTCCCAACCCCGGAGACGTATCTTTGTCGTCGGAGGTCGGCGATGGGGGAGTGGGAGGCGGCGTCGTCGTCGTCGGTGGCGACGGTGGCGCCGAATGTGGTGGGTCAGACGGTCGCGTGATGTCCTTGTTATCGTTGCCGGACGACGTTGGCGTTGGCGTCGGTGTCGGTGTCACGGTGGTTGGTGGCGTTGGTGCTTGTGTCGTTGGGATTGGTGGCGTCGGCATTGGTGTCGTTGGCGTCGGCGTTGTTGGCGCGGACGTCAACGACTCGGCGCCGGCCGAGCCATCTTTGGATGCCATCGCGAGCGAGCCGACTCGGAGCTCCGCCGAGACGCCCAACGTCTGTTGCGCACTCGCGCCGGCGCCATTTGTGAGGAATAGGAGCAGCGCCGCGCGAGAGAGAGCGACGCAGTGCTTCATTGTAATTACCCGGACGGGCTCCTCTTTCTACTGTAAACTTCTAATGAGGAGCTACTCGACCGAATCGCCACCAAATTCCGAAAGCGCCGATCACGCACATAATGGACACGCCGCGGAGCTGGTCATACAAGAGACAGCCTTTGTGAAAACACATGACGCCACAAGCGTGGCTCTGAAGACAGGCGCACAAAGCCTGGATTTACTGGCATAGCACCATCTGTAATTCTTCATTTTGATACCATATCTCCCGTCTATAGGGACATAGTTCACAATACACAGGTGATCTTCGTGGGTGAAGCATTTCACTCGCGCAAGATGCTGTGCCAAACCATTTTGAATATCGGATATGAAGAGTATGAAATGTAAACTATACAATATCAAGACATGTCGGGCTGAAATTCATTTTGGCTCACTATTTGTTAGCGTAAGATTCATTTAAAGAGGTATCCATCGTGGGCTGACGATCCCGACCAGATGCGTGGGCGCAAGGGGTGCGTACGCACGACCGTTGACTGACATATCCAGAGAACGCTTTGACAGAACAAAAGCGTACCCCTTTCGCAAAGGTTACGGTATCCCGGTTGGACGCCTCACAGGTTACATGGTAGCCATCATCTCACTCTGGAACAGCCGAGCAGAGCGCGAGCGGGTCCGCGATCGCTTGCACGTCCTCCGTGTACACGACAAACGACGCGTCTTCTTCGGGCGCGTATGGCGCAAGGATCGACGTGGCGTCCTGCGCAGCGGCGTCCAGCGCATTGCACGCGTCCAGCAGCTTCATACCTTCGATCTCGGCGTAGCTCTTGCCCGTGAGCTCCACGAACTTGCGCACGCGGTAGTCGCGCGCGAGCCTGTTCGCCTGCACGCCGTCGGGCGTGTCCACGTGCTCACTATCCACGACGTTCGCACCAATCTCTGTGTCCGTGGTCATGCTGCGCCGGTTCCAGTTGGACGAGCTGATCGACACGAACACGTCGTCGACGACCAGGAGCTTGCTGTGGATGTAGATGCCGCGCTCGGGCTTGGTGCGGAAGACCTGCACTTTGTTCGGGTACTTGTCCACCAGCGGCTGGATCATCTGCCACTGGTACTTCTTGTACCCGGTCTTCTTCGTGTCCGAGAACGGCGGCTGCGTGACAATGATCACGCGCTGCAGCTGCGGCAGCACTTCGAGCAATGCGTCCATGAGCTGCGGCACGTGGGTAAAGTACTGGTCCTCGATGTACACGTAGTTCTTGGCCATCTTGATCGCCTTGATCCGCGAGTGGAAGATCGAGATCTCGCCGTGCGGCGCGATGACCTCGTAGTGGTCGTATTTGCAGCTGTAGGTGCGCACGACCTGCACGGCGTGGGCCCCGCCCTTGTTCTCAACCAGCGCTTCCCCCGTGTTCAGCGGCGGCAGACTCGCGTACGCTGGGTTCTCGAACGGGAACAGCGGGTCAAAGAGGTCCTCCAAGGGCTTGCGCTTCATGTTCCAGCGCTCGAGAAAGTTGTGCCCCAAGTCGCTGGCCGCGGGGCCGTCGACGCGCAGGTGGCAGTCCATCCAGCCGTGGGTCGCGCCGTCGCGCTCAATGTCCGCGCGCGTGCGCACCGGCGACTGGTCGTGCGCGATCGTGTCCCAGCGGTCCCACGTGAGGTCGACGCCGCCGACGTACGCGACGATTCCTTGTGGGCGCTTGATCGCGATGGTCTTTTGGTGGTGCGACGCTGTCGCATCTGGCAGGCGGTCGTCAAATACGAAATACGCATCCCCCGCAAGCGGCCCCGGCTCGATCGCGTTGACGAGCTTTTGGAACGCGACGTTCTGGGACGCTTCGAAAAAGTTGGTCCACCCGAGGACGTGAAAGTCGACGCCCTTGGTGGCGAGCCGCTGCAGCACGGCCAACACTTTGGTGTCGTTCCGCTGCTTGTCGTCGGCGACCTGTGGACGCAGCGCGACATCGTCGAAGCTCCAGCCGGTCATCCACACGTGGTCGTGCTTGGCGGTCGCCTCCAGATCGTCGTAGACGGCGTCAAAGAACTCGTTCGTGCCGACAAACGCCGAGACGTTGTTGTGGGCCGTCCACAGACGCAGCGCATCGCGCGCGACGCCGCCGCGTGACGCGGTCATCTCGTCTTGCGAAAGAAACCACTTGTCGGCCGCGAGTTCCGGCTGCTGCACGGGCTCGTCGGCGCCGTCCGACGCGCTCTCGACGTTGGGCGTCATGAGCCGGCACTCGCCGGCCGTGAAGCTGAACTCGCACAGCTCGCAGGGCTTGCACAGGCACGTGTTGGTGAGCGCGGTCCACGGGTTGCCCACGCCCGTGCAGGCGGCCGGTTCGGTTTGGGCGCTCCTGGTCGCCGGCGGCGCTGCCTCGAACGAGACGGTCAGCGAAATCTTGCGCGCGTCGCCGGACGTCGTCGCGAGCGTCGTCAGCGCCAGCACCGCGGCCGCGGCCGTGGTCGTGGTGGTCGCGCGCATCGTGTTTCCTCGTTCTCGGTCGGAGAAGAAGTCCACGAGTGAAAGTGAATCCGTCCCGAATGTCCTTCCTCGTCAGCTCAACAAATCAGGTCGGGACGCCGGTCGTTGTGGCCGCATGAAAGGAGATCCATGTGGTCCACGCTGGCAAATCAGGCGTCCAGCGCCCAACTGCAACGTGTGTCCAGTGGATGCGGAAGCCACCGCTCTGTGTGGAGAAGCAACCATGTTGACGCTTGCGCGGACCTGGTGAATCGAGCGCCAAAAGCCACAGGCAGTATAATACAGTATTCTGTGACCCACGTCCACATTGCGGTGGATACAAAATAGCCATAGTACTCGTGGCAAAGGTTCTATATTTCTATGGTGGTGAAATGAGTCGGGCACGGTCGTCCCAGCGGCCAGAGTGATAAGGAATGCCTTTGGTCTTGGCCTGCTCCACTCGGACTCTGGTACCAACTATTACCGGGGCAAGCGTATGTAAGTAAACACGTCGCTCGCTCTGGACGGCGACGGCGTGGGGATCTCAAGCGTTGCTGTCGCTATTGCCAACTGACGCCGCACGAGACGCCCCGTCATCCACACATGACGAATGAACCAGAGCACCAACACGACCATGTAGAGCGCAATGAGCGTGGTGCCCTCAGCGCTTCGCGCTGACAAGGAAGCTGCGCTCGTCGAGATCGCCAAGCCCATGGATTTGCCGACGCGCCGAGTTCGAAGCCTTGGACACGCGAAACCAATAGAGCCGACGACCAACCACAGTAGCGACATGAGCACCAGGATTGACGCCACATCGTCAAGAAGCGACTGAGACTGCGACGGTGAGACGAGCACCTACTTGGAGCTACTCTCGACGGGGAGGGTCGTGTCGCCGCGCCCGCAGCGACGGCGTGATGACGACGGCTCGGGCAAGGATTTTGGTGACCGATGAGGTGGCGTTGGAGCTGGTCTATTACCGGCTAGGTGGCATGTTTGAGAGAGGGCCACTGGTAGCGCCATCCCCACCGCGCTCTTCCGTCGGAGTTTTAGTGGAGCTGGCGCTTGTTGCAGTTGTTGGACGGCCGTTCCCGTTCGACAC